>PVJN01024625.1:0-30914 GCA_004026805.1 Lasiurus borealis
TCCCCTCCCCTCCCCTCTCCTCTCCTCCTCCTCTTCCTGCCCTCTCTTGCCCCCTTAATCTCTCTACAATAAAATAAAAAATTGAAGAAGTCTGAGAAACTGTCCTAGCCCAGAGGAGCTTGAGGAAACATGAAGAGTAAATGTAATGTGCTATTCTGGGTGGAATTCTGGAATAAAAGAATTCTGGACATTAGATAAAAAGGAAATCTGTATGTGGCCTTTAGCTAATAATAATGTATCAACATTGGTTCATTAGTTGTGACAAATGTACCATACTAAAGTAAGATGCAAACTATAGAGGATAGAGGGAACTGGAAACTTTCTTCTCAACTTTCCTGCAAACCTAAAATTTCCTAAAAGAAAAAAAAATTTATATATATATATAATTAAAAAGAAGTAAAAATAATTCACTCCGAAATTCAAAGAAATAAGGTATAAGATCGCAATCCTACTTAGCCACTAGTTTTTGTGTTTTGATCAGCTATATTTATAGAAAGAGCTTCTCAAAATCTTCACCATTTACAACACTGAGACCTTGTGGCCTTTTAAAAACTGATCGTCCTGTTGGACAGAGTGAGTGTGTCACTTAGCTAGACATTATTAAAATTATGCGTGTAGAAAGAAGAATTTAGTAGCTTTCTGAAACTATGATCTTGAGCAATTTTATGTGATGATCAACATGAAGTTTCTCTCTTGACCCCTCCTTGTTAAAGGGCTGTGTGACAAGAGTGACTTCTAAGGAGAAGGACGGGCAACAGCTGAGGAATCATGTTCTTAGTGACAGCTGACAGACTCAGTGCCCAGATCTCCCAAGTGTTCTTCATGCTTAACTGTACCATTTGCTGTAGAAGCTTTTTTTAAATGCTTACCGAAGTGCGGGAGAATGAGCGAGAAGGGGCAAGTTCATTACTAAAGGTGGCTCTTTATATTCTACCTTGTAATTTCATTGTGGGTTTTCCACCCAGGATCTGACACACATTCACCTGTATCTTCTATGATAGGTTTTATGTTCTTTTTGGAGAAGATAAAATACTTGTTTCCTTCTTGGGAGGTGGGGCCCAGGAAGTGAGATTAACCAGTATTTCCTCTTCATTTCACTGGTCCTTATGGCAGCCTAACATGCTTAACCCCGCTGACGATTCAACCACAGGGATTTACGTATTCCACACACATTGACCCCATCTATTATATGCTGGGTTTTGTTATAATAGTCATTGGGGTAACTAGGTGTATAAGATGGATTTGATTTCTGGTCTCTTGAACTTCTGTTGGAAAACTGGGGGCGGTGAAAGATAGGAATCAATCAAAGGAAATGATTTCAAGTTGTCATAAGCAACACACAGAAAACAACCCAGGTGCCATGAAAACTATTTGAGGTGAAGTGGACACCCACTTTTAGTTGCCATTTTCAGCTTAAAAGACCTTTTCCTGGTAGTTCGCAAGTTGCATATAATCACATGCTCTAACAGCTGCTTCCTTAGATTTTAGGCTGAAGTTGAAATGCCCACCATGCCCAATAATTTGCTTATCAAAGCTCTTCTATCACCTGCAATTTATTTGCTTGTCTGAGCGTTGTCTGTAAATTATCATCCACCTATGGTGGATGGGAACTCTATGGAAATCACATCTTTTTATTGACTTTTCCACTTAACAAATTGAGTGGAAAGTATAGTTCCTGGTTCTGAATCTGTCAAGCCTAACACAGAGCATTTATTAAACCACACACTATTCCAATCGTAATTTGCTCCAGCAAGAATCAGACTGTATTTGTGATTTACTCAGATAATGATTATGTAGCTCAGAAAGCCCAACTTCAAATCTAAAGCCAGTGGTGAATGGTTGAATTATTCCTCCATCGGAATGTTGACTAGAGAAATCTGGTTTACTTCTCACTGACCTGACTCTGTGATCATTGACAAATTATTTTAGCTTCAGAGAGACTTAAATATAAAATGAGAGGAATGCATGAGGTAAAAACAAACATTTCTTTGTGCTGCAAAGTTCTGTGATGTTTGAATAGCATCGTTATGATTAATGGCCATCCATTGAGGGTTGATGTGCATGATCTTCATTAATCCTGATAACTCTGAGGTAAATGTATACTTTTCAGATCAAAAGACCCAGAAAGGTCAAATATTGCTCTAGTTATAGCTTAAGTGTCCAAAAAACAGAAACAGAACCTGGTTTTGATGTAATCTAAAGGCCTAAGCTCTTAACCATTGCTTCCTATTGGCTGAAGGAAAGGTAATTAACATGAAAAACTATGTGGATTGCACCTCAGCCCTTCACTTATGACAGAATTAAAACTTGGTTTGTAAAAAATGACCCACTTTTAGGTTACCTTTCAGAAGAAGAGGGGCGTTAAGGTGGAATAGAACTAGATACTAGGACACTAGCAGAGATGCTGATGTCAGGGACACTTTGGGAGTACTGGGAACCGCAGAGTGGAAGAGAGCACATAGTAGCGATAGAACTACACTCACAGCATTTATTATCCAGAGGGGGAATCTGTATAATTCACTAATGGGATCATTTTCTATGGAACTCCTAAGGACAGCCAGCAGGCTGGGTTTGATCTGGTACCTTCTGCATTCAGGGCTCTGTTCCCTTTGTAGCTGATGCTGGAGCCACACTGACCTTCCCTGTCAGGACCTGCAACTGCTGTATCCTTTGCCTGTAATACTTTTCCGCACACCTTTTGATGGCAGCCTCCTGAGATAATTTTTTTTTTTTTTACCCTGAGATCGTTTTGATTTCAGTCCTAATGTTACCTCTTCAGAAAGACCTTCTCCAATCATGCTATCTTAAGCAGCTCCTATTCTGGTGATTCTTTAGACTGACACTCGGTTTTATTTTCTTTGTAGCCATTATACGTTTTACATTTTTAAATATATTTTATTGATTTTTTACAGAGAGGAACGGAGAGAGACAGAAAGTTAGAAACATCGATGAGAGAGAGACATCGATCAGCCACCTCCTGCATGCCCCACAGTGGAGATGTGCCTGAAAGCAAGGTACATGCCCCCAACTGGAATCGAACCTGGTACCCCTCAGTCCGCAAGCCTACACTCTATCCACTGAGCCAAACCAGTCTTGGCTACATTTTTAATTTGTTTTCAAATATATATAGGAAGTGAGCTTTAAGAGATTGTGAACTCATCTATCTGGCCCTATGCCGAGTCTCAAGCTCCCAGATCATAGTCTGCCCAAAACAAATATTTATTTATTGAATGGATGAGTAAATAAATGAAAGAATGTTATAGGCATTGGGGATGGCCACATATGAATAAATTACCTGACAAGTTGGAGTGCCAAAATTTGAGAGCTAGGAAGAATAGAAAGAACTTGAGTAGCTAGAGGGAGAATAATGGCAATGAGTAGAGAATGAGCTATTGGAACTGTGGACCAAAAAAAAAAAAAGTGGTTCTATGGGAAGTAACCTAACAGGGTGATCTGCTCATAAGTTCCTAACGGGGCAGGTCATGGTTGGTAGTTAAGCCTCAAGCATATAACTTCTTTAATAAAAGGTTTATCTTTGCCTTAAGCAAGCCCCATCAATTGTTCCGTGCTATACATCTACATACCTTTGAAATAAGCTGCAACCACTCTCCAGAGAGCACACAGTCTTATTAACTATCCACTTTGGGATTGCATTACAGGATAGTTAGTTATCACACCTCCATGTGATCTTTCTTATTTTCCATCCTTAATTTCAAACACATAAAAAACTACAAGGGGCATACACCTTGGTTTCGGGCACATCCCCAGTGGGGGGTGTGCAGGAGGCAGCTGATCAATGTCTCTCTCTCATCAATGTTTCTCTCTGTTCCTCTCCCTTCCTCTTTGTAAAAAATTAATAAAACACATTTAAAAAAAAGAATAAATAACTTACCAAATGTTCTCTTGAACATTTGAGATCTTTCTCTGTAGCATATGTCGCCAGTTTGGTTAAAATAAACTCCTATAAAAATTCACTCTAGGTTTGGATGTTTTTTATGTGGGTAGAATCCATTCTGAAAAGACAAAAGCTCTGGCATTATATTTAGTTGAAGTGAGGGAAAATGGTGGCTTAAAAACAATTTTAATTATGTAAAGTTTAACTATTCAGAGAATAATCATTAGTTCTCAGTGTGAGGCTAACAGGGATGCACGAAAAGATTTTCAGTTAAGAATAAATAACTGGCTGAAATCGGTTTGGCTCAATGGATAGAGCATCAGTCTGTGGAGTGAGGAGTCCCAGGTTCGATTCTGGTCAGGGGCATGTACCTTGGTTGAGGGCACATCCCCAGTGAGGGGTGTACAAGAGACAGCTGATCAATGTCTCTCTCTCATCGATTTTTCTCTCTATCCCTCTCCCTTACTCTCTGTAAAAAAATCAATAAAACATATTTTAAAAAAAGAATAAATAACTTACCAAATGGGGATTATCAGATACTCCAAAAGTGTGCTGAAATGTTGTAAACTATTTTCTCTTAAGAAGAGTTGGGTGTTCCCAGGAGTGGAATCAATGGATCATAAAGCTGCTTCATTTGTAATTTTTTGAGGAAACTCCATACTGCTTTCCACAGTGGCTGCGCCAATCCTCATTCCCACCAGCAGTGCACAAGGGTTCCCTTTTCTCTGCATCCATGCCAACATGTGTTGTTTGTTGATTTATTGATGATAGCCATTCTGACAGATGTGAGGTGACATCTCATTGTGGTTTTAATTTGCATTTCATTTCTCTGATGATTAGCGACTGAGCATCTTTTCATATGTCTATTGGCCATCTGTAAGTCCTCTTTAGAGAAGTGTCTTGTGCTCTTTTGTAAATTAGATTTTTTTTTTTTTTGCTGTTGAGTTTTATAAGTTCTTTATAAACTTTGGACACTAACTCATTATTAGATGTAACATTGGCAAATGTCCTTCCATTCAGTGGGTTGTCTTTTCATCTTGTTGATGGTTTCCTTTGCTGTGCAAAACTCTTTAGGGCATTGTAGTCCCATTTGTTTATTTTTTCTTTTGTTTCTCTTGCCAGAGGATATATCAGAAAAAAAGCTTTGCTATGAGAAATGTCCCAGGCTTTACTGCCTATCTTTTTACTTCTAGAATTTTTATCATTTTGAGTCTAACATTTAGGACTTTAATTAATTTTTAGTTTATTCATGTGTGTGGTATAAGAAGGTGGTTTAGTTTTCTTTTTTTTTGCACAAATCTGTCCAATTTTCTCAACATTATTTATTGAATAGATTATCTTCAGTTCATTGTATATTTTTGCCTCTTTTGTCAAATATTAATTGGCTATTAAGGTTTGGATTTATTTTTGGACTCTCTATTCTGTTCCATTGATCTACATGTCTGTTTTTATGCCAGTACCATGTTATTTTGGGTACTATGGCCTTGTAGTATATTTTGATATTTACTCCAAGAAATTTGAAACACTAACTTAAAAGAATATATGTACCCCTGGTTCATGGCTATTTACAATAACCAAGATTTGGAGGTAGTCCAAGTATCCACCAGAAGATGAGTGGATAAGAGAGTGTATGTACACAATGGAATACTACTCTGCCATAGAAAGGAAGAAGATTTTACCCTTTGGGACAGCATGGAGAACATTATCTGAGTGAAATAAGCTAGTCAGAGAAAGACAAGTACCATATGATTTCACCCATGTGTGGAATTTCATGAACAAATTGAACTACCAAGCAAAATAGAGACGGACTCATAGATAGAGAGCTGGCAGACAATTCAAAGAGATGGGAGAGGATGTTGGGGTGTGGTAAAAGGATTAAACAAAACAGAAAAGAGAGAAGGAGAAAAACTCACGAACAACAGTGAGGTGATTGCATGGTGAGGGGGTGGAGGTGGGAGAGGGCATAGAGGTATAAATGGTGATGGGAAAAAAATAAATAAAAATTTTAAAAAGAATACTTTAAGTGCAAGCTTGCTAAGAGACTAAGAGTAGATAATAATCTTTCTTTTTTGGTTATTTGCACTGCTTTCCTCACTAAATTTTCAACTAGCGCATTTCTTCCGCACTCAGTAAATCTCCTCGGTGAGTAAGTGGGAGACCGGATTATTTTTCTCCTCTGCTCTCAGTTGGTTAGCTTGTTAGAGGTCACCCCACATCCCAGGGGAGCAGGGCCAGTGCTCAGGAGCCTCATCTTCCAGGGGAAATGGTGAGCAGGTGGAACAGGAGTCAGTGCGATTCTTCACTTCCTTGGCGGTGGGGGGTGTAAGGTTTCTCAAGGAGGGGCGTTTACGGTGATTAAAATTGCTCAGGGATGGCTTCATACTGTCATTCTGGTCCCGTCGTCTGTGATTCTGGCAAGAGGGCGGGGAGTCTGAGAAGGACAGAAAATCCCGGACAGTGGCACAGAAGGACACGGGGTGGTAGATGCCACCTCGGTTCATCTCCTAACGTGGATCAGCCTCACATAGTGTTGAGTTAAAGAGCTCAGATGTAATGCCACTTTTATCAAGTTCAAAGCCAAGCGAAACTAACGAGGGCGGCAAAGGACACGCTGGTGGCTCACGGAGGGTGGGCTAGGGACGGGGGTCACGCAAATATGTTCACTCTGGGGTAGATCGCAGGCCACACACTGAAGATTTTTGCCCTTTTACTGAATGCAACTCACACTTTAACAAAAACGCTAATGAGGAGACAACGCACTACTTCCCTCCAGAGTAAAATGAATGACATTGGACGGAATCAAAGGGACTTATCTGAACCGTAAGGGACTCGGAGAGCAGGAGGGTGGCTGTCTTCGTTTTGGTGACGGGCAGCAACTGCAGAGACAAGAATAGCCACGGGCTGACAGTGCATCTGCTGCTTCTTGTCCCGGTCAAGGTTTTCTAATTCGGGCCCAGGAGAGTATCCGTGTCTCCGGAGGCCACGCTGCGGCACGTTAGGCATTCCCTGAGGAGCGGTGGCCTCTGCGCCTTGGAGGAGTTTTAGAGGCGGCGACAGCACCAAGGGCGAGCTGGTCTTCTGGTAAACCGGAACCAGGACCTAAAGAATGCGAGACACCTGTTTTTCTCTCATTACCATTTAAAAAAGTATATTTTATTGATTTTTTTTTTTTTTACAGAGAGGAAGGGAGAAGGATAGAAAGTTAGAAACATCGATGAGAGAGAGACATCCATCAGCTGCCTCCTGCACGCCTCCTACTGGGGATGTGCCCGCCACCAAGGTCCATGCCATTGACCGGAATTGAAACTGAGACCTTTCAGTCCGCAGGCTGATGCTCTATCCACTGAGCCAAACCGGTTTGGGCTCTCATTACAATTTTTTAAATGGACTTCATTGGGGGTGACATTGATTAATAAAACGATGGAGGCTGCAGGCGTACAATGGCATAATGTCATTATGAATGTCATTGTGAGATTTCTAGCTTTGTCCATTGCCTGATTCCTTTTTTTTTATATATTTTATTGATTTTTTTTTTTTACAGAGAGGAAGAGAGAGAGATAGAAAGTCAGAAACATCGATGAGAGAGAGACATCATCTGCCTCCTGCACGCCCCGCAGTGGAGATGTGCCCGCAAGCAAGGTACATGCCCTTGACCGGAATCGAACCTGGGACCTTTCAGTCTGCAGGCTGACGCTCTATCCACTGAGCCAGACCTGTTTGGGCTCTCATTACATTTTTTTTTAAATTGACTTTATTGGGGGTGACATTGATTAATAAAACGATGGAGGTTGCAGGCGTACAATGCTATAATGTCATTATGAATGTCATGGTGAGATTTCTAGCTTTTTCTGTTGCCTGACTCCTTGGCGATCAGATAATTGCGGACTTTTCTCACACGGAGGGAGTGGGGACCATCAAAGCCAGGGAAGAGGGAGAAGGGGAGGCCCGGGCTCTCTTCTCGGCTGGTGATCAACTATTTGTAGCCAGGACCCAGCGCGTGTATTGATTCCCATCAAGTGGGGTTCTTTACAGAGAGAAAGCGTCATCTGTCCTGGAGGGAGACCCCCGGGACGGTTCGCGCCGCACTTTTCCAAAGGAACAGAGTAAGCCCCTCATCAAACGTGTCTTCCGTCACACCCGCACGGTGTGCATCCTGTCCCCTCGGCGCCCCTTTGGCAGCTAGGACTCTCGTAGCTCCAGCCGCACAGCCCGTGCAGCAGCTGGCAGGTGATTTCCCCCTTCCCTGGACTGTGCAAAAAAGGAGCGAGACTGCTGTTTGTCGAAAGAGACGGTGCATCTCAGAAGCCCCATTTCAATAATCTTCTGGAGGCCAGCAGGGATGTGGGATTGGAAAGGGCAGGAGCACCTGGCTGAGCAAATAGCACACGGTCCCTCGGCACCTGGCCAGCCAGCCGCGCTACAGGGCCACTGCGAGGCTTTCCATTTCACAGGCTCCGTCTTCAGCAAACAGACTCTGAAAGGTCTTGCACGGGGACAGAATTTTAAGTCTGAACACGCAGGAAAGCGGGTCTTTGAAATCCAAAGCTGTCACCTAGGCCCCTGAGAAGTTTAGAAACTTTCCAACTAAACCCTTTCATGTCTCCAAGAGTTGTTAAATCCAATGCGCCTTGAGTTTTCCCTCCGGTTTAGTCTTCTGAGATGTATACATGTTCGTGTACATCTCTCCAACTTCAGGACTGGACTCCGCCATGACAGGTGTAGAGAAAATGTCCATGGTGCTGGGCCTTGATATTGCAAGTCAACAGATCCAAGACATCCTGGCAAAGGGAGACATGGGTTGGAGCTTGAAGGAGTGAGGAGCCAGTAGGTTCTGAGTGCTCGAATTTGATGTGTGGTTTAATCCCATTTGTTTCCTCAAATTATATTTCTTTAGGCGTGAAGTAGAGGGCTATCTAGAGCAGGCCTTATGCCTGGCTGGTGTGGTTCTGTGGTTGAGTATTGACCTATGAACCAGGAGATCGTGGTTTGATTCCCAGTCAGAGCTCCATCCCCAGTAAAGGGTGTGCAGGGGTCAGCTAATTGACAATTCTCTCTCATCATTGATGTTTCTATCTCTCTCTTCTTCTCTGAAATCAATAAAAATACAGTGGTACATCGAGATATGAGTTTAATTCGTTCCGTAACCTTGAGGCGTGGGAAACTATGAGACGCTCGAGTTGCGGTAAACTGGTGGGTCTTGTGCAGATACGCGAGATTACTCCTATCTCAAATGTTGCTTGTATTTCAAAACAAAAATCACTCACTCGATGGCTTGTATCTCAAAAATCTCGTATGTTAGGGCACTTGTATCTCGAGGTACCACTGTATATTTAAAAATTTTTTTTAAATGAGGTCTTGTATGTGGTGGAATAATTTTTATGTGCCTTCTCACAATGTTCTAGTTTTCCTAGAATCCTATCTAATAAAAGAGAAACATGCAAATTGACCGTACCTCCGCTATGCCCACCAACCGTGCCCAGAAGCCACACCCACTAGCCAATCAGGAACACATATGCAAATTAACAAAACCAAGATGGTGGTTAATTTGCATATCCCAGTGAAGAGCAAAGACTGAAGACAGTGTAGAATGAAGCCAAGCACTGCAGAGGGGAGGGAAGCTGCAGAGAAGCAAGCAAGCAGAGTGCAGAGAAGGGAGGGAAGCAAGCAGAGTGCAGAGAATAAAGGGAAGCATGCAGGGCTGTAGAGAAGGGCGGAAAGCAGGTGGGGCTACAGAAAAGGGAGGGAAGCATGCAGGGCTGCAGAGATAGGAGAGAAGCAGGTGAGGCAGCAGAGACTGCTGCAGGAAGCCCTATCCTTGCAGGAATCTTCCTGCAATGCTCCTGTAGTGTAGAATAAAAATACATGACCTCCCACCTCATCTCATGTTTCTTTCCTCCTCAAACATTGGACCCTGTCATTCTGGCCTTCTTCAGCTTAGTGGTTGGGTCTCTGTGTCTCCAGACCTTAGGATATGCTGTTCTTTCTCCCGTGGCTGCCCTTCTCACCTTTCTTTTCCTGTCCTTCAAGTCTTAGTTCAGAGGTCATCTCCTCAGAGAGGCCTTATCTCTCACACTACCTAAAGTAGGTTCTATTCCTTCCATTCCATAGTTCAACATTTCATTTGATGGACTAGTGGCATTCATAAGAATTTGAATTATTTAGTTACTTGATTGTCATGCATTTCACTTATTATGGTATAAATTCCAGGAGGCAGCATTGATGGCTATTTTGTCTGCTGTTGTAATTATCTAAGTTAAGCACATTATCTGACATATAGCATGCTCAATAAATATCTGTTGCATAAGTGAGTGAAAAAAAAACTAATTTTAGGTGCTTTTTTTTTTTTTTTTTTTTTTTTTTTTTTTTTTTTTTTTTTACTATACCAAGTTTTTATTGAGGTAAGTATCTTAGATATTTTTCTCTCTGGGACACAGTTATAATTATTTATTTTTTTATTTTTGTTCTATTTTAATTTAATAAATCTTTATTGTTCAGATTATTACAACTGTTTCTCTTTTCCCCCCTAGTTCCCCTCCACCCGGTTCCCACCCCACCCTCTGCCCTTACTTCCACCCCTCCACCCCCTGCAACTGTCCTCATCCATAGGTATATGATTTTTGTCAAGTCTCTTCCCTCACTCCCCACATCCCTCAAAACTTAACCTAAAGTATCAATAACATCTATTAGCTTACCACTTTCTGTGGATCAAGAGCTCAGGACCAGATTACATGAGTGATTCTGGCTCAGAGACTCATCCTATCTGATAAAAGAGTAATATGCAAATTGACCGACACACCAATGTGACCAAAGATGGTTGCTCTCATGTGGACACAAGATGGCTGCCACAAGATAGCTGGCAGGGGAGGGAAGTTGTGGGAAGTTGGGGGTGATCAGACCAGCAGGGAGGGCAGTTAGGGGTTACTGGGCCAGCAGAGTAGGGAAGTTATGGGGGGACTAGGTCTGCAGGGAAGGGCAGTTGAGGGGGACCAAGACTGCATAGAGGGTAGTTGAGGGGAACCAGGCCAATAGAGGAGAGCAGTTGTGGGGGGGACCCAGGCCTGCAGGGGAGGGCAGTTAGGGGTGACCAGACCAGCAGGAGATGGCATTTAGGGGTGACAGGGCCAGCAGGGGAGGACAATTTGGGGCAACCAGGCCTGCAGGAGAGGACACTTAGGGCTGACCAGACTTGCAGGGCAGGGTAGGGCAGTTAGGAGTGACCAGGCTTGCAGGGAAGGGCAGTTAGGGGCAATCGGGCTGGCTGGGGAGCAGTTAGTTGTCAATCAGGCAGGCAGTGGAGTGATTAGGGGGTGATCAGGCTGGCAGGCAGAAGCGGTTAGGGGCAATTAGGCAGAGGCAGGCAAGCATTTGGGAGCCAGCAGTCCTGGATTGTGAGAGGGGTCCCAGATTGGAGAGAGTGCAGGCTGGGTTGAGGGATACTCCCCCCACCCCTCTGCACGAATTTCCTGCACCAGGCCTCTAGTCCTACCTAATAAGAGAATAATATGCAAATTGACCATACTTCTGCTACACCCACCAGCCATGCCCACCAGTCACACCCACCAGCCAATCAGAGTGAGTATGCAAATTAACCCAACCAAGATGGCTATGGCCACAGAGGAAACAGGAGGGAGGCTTGGGTTGCCCCTGGCGATGGAGGAAGCCAAGCTTTGTGCACACCCTGGCCAGCCAAGGCCTCTGCTTAAGGCAACAGAGTTTCAATGGCTGTGCAAGCATAACGCTTGGCTCTGCTCCAGGCTACAAAGTTTCAGTTGTAGAAGATAAATAAATCCCAGATACCAGGGCCTCCAATTGGGTTGCTGGAGGGGGCGGGGGGCACATGGCTGGCCTGCAAACTACCACAGGTCCCTCACCCAGGCCACCCCATGCCCCAAGGGAATACCCACCTTGATCTAGGACACCCTTCAGGGCAAACCAGCTGCTCCCCACCCATGCACCAGGCCTCTATCCTATCTAATAAAAGAGTAATATGCAAATTGACCATCATTCCAACATACAAGATGACTGCCCCCATGTGGTCAAAGGATCCTGCCTCCATGTAGACACAAGATGGCCACCACAAGATGACCACTACAAGATGGCCACCACAAGATGACCACTACAAGATGGCCATCAGGGGAAGGCAGTAGGCAGGGACTAGGCCTGCAAGGGAGGGAAGTTGGAGGGGACCCAGGTCTGCAGGGGAGTGCAGTTAGGGGTGACTAGGCCTGCAGGGGAGGAAAGTTGGGGGTGACTGGGCCTGCAGGGAAGAGCAATTGGGAAGGAGGGGACACAGGCCTGCAGGGGAGGACAGTTAGGGGCAAACAGGCTGGCAGTTAGGCATTAATCAGGCTGGCAGGGGAGTGGTTAAGGGGTGATCAAGCTGGCAGGCAGGCAGAAACAGTTAGGGGCAATCAAGAAGGCAGGTAGGTGAGCAGTTGGGAGCCAGCAGTCCTGGATTGTGAGAGGGATGTCCAACTACCTTATCAAAATAGGATTGGGCCTAAATGGGCCGTCAGACATCCCTCAAGGTGTCCCAGATTGGAGAGGGAGCAGGCTGGGCTGAAGGCCACCCCCTTACCCCTCCTCCATGCATGAATTTCATGCACCAGGCCTCTAGTGAGATTATAATCAAGATGTTGGCTGCAGTCATCTGCAGAGTTGACTGGGGCTGGAGGATCCACTTCTAGGGTGGTCCAGGCACACGGCCATGCTGTAGGGCCTGGATATTGACAAGAGGGCTCAGTTTCTTGCCTTATGGGTCTCCCCGAATGACTGCTTGAGTGTGCACAATATGACAGCTAGCTTCTCCAAGAGCCTGTGAACCCAGAGAGCAAACCGAAGCTGCAATGTCTACCATGTCCTAGCTTCAGGAGTCACACACCTTTATTCTCAACGTGCTGTTTGTCACTCTTCAGCCCTATCCAATATGAGAGGGGACACAGGATGCCAATATCAGAAGGGAAGAGTACTAGAGGTCATGCACACATCCCTACATGATTGTATCTTTTGATTTCTGGGGTTTTTCATCCCTGTTTCTCTTCCTCAGCCAATAGCAATATCAACCCTCTAATAAGGAGATATCTCAGGACACAGAGGCCTATAGTAGAGATCTGCATGCAAGAGAACAGTATGTGCTTATCAGCATCAATTTTCACATGCACAGAGATATCCTCAGGCCAATCATTGTGCCTGCTTAAGTAACAATCACCTAGAAGGTTCTCAACAAATAGCATTTTTTTTTGAAATCAATAAAAATATATATTTTTAAAATATAAACAAAGGGATTGATTTTTCTTCCTTGTGTACCTGAGGGCTGGTTTTGTGCTGTGATTTACATACACAATTGCCAGACGTCAGAAATACACATCAATTTTAATCAAAAAGAACTCAATGGGCCATTCACTTTTAATTTTCCTAGTCTGGGTAGCTGCCTATCAGACTTGAATCTCATTCAACACAAACCATAGACTTCTTTCACTTCCACTCACGGGCAGTTTTATCCCTTTCTTCTTCGGTTTTTCTTAAAAAAGTATTTACATTTCGTGAGTTTGATTCAACCATTAAATTGAATGCCTAACACCCAGCATGGGTATTTTTAATTCTATACTTACTTGCCTTAGTCAAAATCCATCTCTAAAACTATTCTATAAATGTTATCCATCTGGCCTCAACTACTATCATTACATTTATATCCTACTTCCTTGTAAGTGCTTTTGGAATTTTAAAACTATCCACACTCCAATAACCTACCCAACTTATCTTTCCTTAAAAGGTTCAGAAACTGTATGATCCAACTGTAGCAGTGAAGCATCGAGTGATATTTTATACCATAAGAATGCCATTCATTATAATTCTCATTAAGTGATGTGGTGGCTAGACTTTGCTAAAGAGATTTGTCAGAGCACTGCCAGAAAATCGAAATGAGGAGCCCTCATGCAGTGCTTGTGGGAGAATACAGTTATGGATTAACTCCGTTGTAGATCAATTAACAATATCTAGTATAGTGGAAATTGTATATATATATCCTATGACCCAGTAATAACAGTGCTCCATGTGATATGCTCAACCACTTGGGCCTGAAACTGTACACTGCAGCATTATTATAAAAAAAATGGAAAGCATAAACAGTAAAAACAAAAGCAGATGACAGCACAAGGCATTAAAAATATAAAATATTCATGTAATTCATGCAATGAAACATTCCATCAAAGCAAAAGTGAAGAAAATAGTTCACATATCAACATAGGTGAGCCTCACAAACATTACACTGAAGGACAAAAAGCAAGTTGTTCAAGCATCTATAGTGCATGAGTCCATTTGTACTGCCTAAAACATGCAAACCTATATTATGTGTTATTTATGGCCTAAACAGAATGAAAATACAATATCAATAAAAGTGACCAACCTCAAATTTAATATAGAAATGTTCTTTGTAAGAGGGAGGGTCAATGGGACTTGGGGTTGGTAGATAGAGGGATTTAATTGTAGTTTTAATGTTTTATTCCTTGTGCATGATGGTAGGTATTATGGTTTTTACTTTATTATATATACTTTGCAGGGTATTTCATAATTTAAAAAATCCAGAGTGCGTACATCTTCTGAGAACTGTAAGTTGGTGGCTTGATGATGAGAATTGGAATAGGGTTATAACAATGCCTAATATATGTGCAAACAACATTTATGCAATAATTATCACTAGAGTGTCCGCATTTTTTAGATAGACCTTTGCTACATCCAACATTGACTTCATCTTTTACCCAGGTAATTATTCCGTGTAAAATCAGACGTAGCCCTCTCTCATTTTCATCTGTAAAAGTGAGTTGGTTGCATTAGGTCATTTTTGGCCTAAAATGTATTATTTGGCTGTAATATTTGATTAAGG
The DNA here is from genome assembly GCA_004026805.1 of Lasiurus borealis. Classification (NCBI taxonomy): domain Eukaryota; kingdom Metazoa; phylum Chordata; class Mammalia; order Chiroptera; family Vespertilionidae; genus Lasiurus; species Lasiurus borealis. Next base: position 14,778 of record PVJN01024625.1, read on the forward strand.
TCTAAAATTTTGGGTGTTAAAAATAAAGAGCTTTGAAAATAATCCAGGTTACAAAAGGGAGAATTAGCCTCTCAAGAATTTCTCAATTACTTCTTCCACATATTTTAAATAATGTTTAAAATATAAAAATTCACCCACCCAGTGGTTGAGCATCGACCTATGAACCAGGTGGTCACAGTTTGATTCCCGGTCAGGGCACAGGCCTGAGTTGCAGGTTAAATCCCCAGTGTGGGGTGTACAGGAGGCACTGGTAATGATTCTTTCTCATCATTAATCTCTCTCTCTCTCTCTCTCTCTCCCTCCCACCCTCCCTCCCTCCCTCCCTCCCTCCCTTTCCTTTCCTCTCTGAAATCAATAAAAATATATATTTTAAAAAATATATAAACATTCAATGAATATTTGTTCTCCTACTCTTTCTATTTGCCTTTCTAATGTTGCAAAGCTGTTCAGGGAAAAGGAAGGGAGAAAGAGATGAAGGAAGGAACACTCTGAGCATGGCTAACTTTCTCCTCACCCTTCTGTCTGTATATGATATAGTTGCTATACTTTTATCACTAGGCAAGTGCCTAGAGATTTACAGATCAAATTTGTATAAGTGTTTTGGGGTTTCCCCTCATATAGTCTCTGAGCATTCTCTCCTTAGTTGGTGAAATACAGGTCTTGACGCTTGTCATTGGCTATCCTGGAATGTTGGTCCTACTCTAAGTTCCAGTAATTATATCTATATTAGAAGCCTGGTGAACAAATTTGTGCACAGTTGGGGTCCCTCAGCCTGACCAGGGACCCTGATCAGGAGAGACCATGGACTGGCCATTGAAGGTTGACTATGGGAGCACACTGACCACCAGGGGCCAGGTCCTGCATTGAGCATCTTTTCCCTGGTGGTCAGTGCACATCATAGCGATTGGCTGACTGGTTGTTAATGGTTGCTTAGGCTTTTATATATATAGATACCTTTAATTTTTAGAAAATGACACCCCAGTGTTCACAGAGTGAAATTTCCGTTCTCCCAGCTGTCAGAAATATAGAAAAAAAAATCTTAGAGAATAAGGAAAAATAAACTCCAGATGCAAGGTCATGGTTGTTCCAAGTTTCATTAAAGCATTGGGTCTCAACCTGGGCCACACATTGAAATCTAAGGGAGTTGTTATAAAAACAAACAAAAAACCCCAAACACTGATGACTGGTCTCATTTCCAGAGATCCTGATTTATGTAGTATGGATGCAGACTGGACATCAAAAAAATAAAAGACTCAGGTTATTCTAATGCACAGTAAAGTTTTGAAACACACCTTAAATTATTAGAATTTTTAATAAATTATTTAAAAACCAAAGGTCTGATGCATAAAGATTCATACAAGAATGGGTCTTCCTTTCCTTGGCTGCTGGCACCATCTTTGCTCCGGCCCAGAGCCGCCTTTCTACCTTCTCAGAGGCCAAGAGCAGCTGGGGTGGTGCAGAACACATGTATTGTCACCATAGCAGTGAGGCAAGCATCCCGCCCCATCCCCAGCTGCTTGGCACCTGTGCATGCAAATTAACCTGCCATATTTGTTGGGTTAATTTGCATACCCACTCCTGATTAGCTGGTGGGCGTCATGAAGGTATGGTCAATTTGCATCTTTCTCTTTTATTATTGTAGATGTGATTGAAAACTTATTGATTCCCGTTGAGCCGGTTTATGCAGATTAAAGGTAACTAGTTAAAGATCAGTTTTTTCCAGAGCCACGCCCAATGCAGACAGAAACGAGAGCCACCAGGCAGAGTGTGAGGGAGGAGGAGTAACATCCCTTCCTTCCTCTGTGTGAGTAGAAGCAGGAACCTATTACCAGTATTGCAGGGTGGTAAGCATTTGTGAAATGGTATCATATGTACTTAGCAGATGCTTTGGATATAGTGAGATTTAGTACATATTCACCAAATAGATGAATGAATAAATGAATAAAAGAAAGAAATATTGAATAAAAGGAATACTCAGTAATATAATCATACTCCTGAAAACTAAAAATCACCTAGCAATTCTATGCCACTTCAGAAATAAAGAAGTTGAAAGTTCCATATCCCTATTCTCCTTATTCCACTGGCATTGTAGAAAAGCACTCTATCTTTGTAATGTTGAGTCTCCCTAGTCTTAAGGGAAATGAATATTGCCTCTCATCTCAGCTGGTTTGAGTTCACCTATTATTTAGTTCCCTCTCAGGAAGCTGGCAAAGGGAAGTTCTGGCTTCACAGCTGTCCCGAGATCGAAATGGTCCCCAAATAAAATTAAACACTAAACATCCAAGGACATTTCAAGATGAGATATGCTTCTTTTTAAAAAAATTTAAGTGTTGAAGAGAACATTTGCTGAGTGAGAGTTTGGGGCTATATTTCCTTATCCCACTCCCCCTGCTGTGTCTCTGCCCTCTGCCCTGAACAGCTGTGAGCTTGTTCACAGAAGATGCGCTTTCGCTTCGAGACGGCGTGCAGCTCCCCTTCATCAATTCTGTTCAAGGGGCTTCATCTCGGGATGATATTTACTCCACTTCAGGCTCAGCGACGTCCTCCTCAGCCGTCCCAAGGGAGGCAGGAACGCACTGAAGAGCCTGCTTCCCCTCTCTCTCTGCTAAGTCAGTACTGCACTTGACTGCTTCCCACTTGACTCACTATTTGCAAGGTTAGAAAAAAAGCTCAACTCACACTGAAGAGAGCTGGACCAAAAATGTGCTCCTGAGTGTGTCAGACTAACAAGAACAGGGAGAGGGAAACAATTTTGATTATTTTCACCATTTTGTTGTCATGAGACCAGGTTTCTGTTTCTTTTGGGTCCCCAGTACAGAAGAGAAGGAAGGCGCGAGAAGTGTTTGTTTTCTTTTACTTTGAAAACTAGAGTTACTGCCACTCATTTACTTTAGGAAAAAGTCTTATGTAAAACAAAGGTAAAAATGTTAACATGAAAACAGGAAAAAGACTTGATGACATAACTCCTTGGGTTAATTCATTTTTTTTTGGAAGTTAATTTCTTTCTGTTTATAAAACTACATCTGCTTATTGTAAAAGAATGCAGAACTTTATAATATAGAAAAAGGTAAATTTTCCATAATTCATAGCAACAATAGTTTAGCATGTATTTCAAGGGTTTTCTATACATAGTCTAACATATATAATCATAATGTAATAATAATAATTGCATATTTTATAAAAACAGGTTGCATTTTTATTGATTTCAGAGAGGAAAGGGAAGGAGAGAGAGAGAGAAACATCAATGCTGAGAGAGAATTATTGCTAGGCTGCCTCCTGCACGCCCCCTACTGGGGATTGAGCCTGCAACTTGGGCATGTGCCCTGACTGGGAATCGAACATTCATACTAGTAGGTCAACGTTCAGCCACTGAGCCATGCTGACTGGGTTCTCTTGGTTTTTCTTTAACACTTCCACATGGCACCTCTCACAGCTTCAGTGTACAGGAAGTGCTGTGACTCAGTGTGTGGGGATATTTTGCAGATGGGAAGAAAGGGGATGGAAGTCCTTTCATTATTTGCTTGCTTTTAATGCTATCAGAGCCCAGTGTCTTTAGAAAAAGAGATTGTGTTTCTTTAGAAAAAGAGATTGTGTTTCTCGTGGTCTCTCTCTCTCTCTCTCTCTCTCTCTCTCTCTCTCTCTGTGTGTGTGTGTGTGTGTGTGTGTGTGTTTATAATGAATAATTAGATATAATGTAATTCTGTCTCAGGAAATTTTGCTGAACAAAAGACCCCTCACGAATGTGAGACAAGCCTTGTGCTTAAAATAAGGTGTAGCATGCACTAGAAAGGGTTACCAGTTGTCTGCTACTCATAATGAAAATTTTCATTCTATTTTCTTACCTATAAAATTATAAAGTACTTTATGCACATACAAATACACAGACTCATAATAAACTATACACATGTTGCTCTGTCTCGCTTTATACATTTAGCATAGTTTTTGAGATTTATCCATATTGATACATAGTTGTAACTCATTCATTTTTCATGACTGTACAATATTTCACCATGATTTACTTATCTCTTTTCCTGTTGATGCTGAAATGAGCATACTGTGTATGGGTTCTTGCACACCAGCATGAGTTTCTGTAAGGTATGCAGAATGCTAGTCCATAGGGTTCAGGCATCTTCAACTTTGCTAGATATTGCTGTGGTTTGACCTCCAACAATGGGCCTCCAACAGTTGTGTATTTCTGTCATGTATGAGAGTTTCCAATGCTACAAGTCCTCCCTAAATCTTGGAAAAGTCAGGTTTTAAAAATACCTGCCAATTGGAAAGGTTTAAGATAATATCCTTTAATTTTAACTTGCATTTCAAACATTAATGATAATGAACATTGCTAGTCATATGCTCATTGGCAATTCAATTTACCTTTTGCAAATTGCCTGTATGTAGCCTATGCCCATTTTTTAACTAGGTAGGCTTTTTTTGTGTGTATTTCTCTCATTCATTTGTAGGAACTCTTTATATAGTTTGAATATAAACCATTTTTATATGTTTTGTAAATATTTCTCAGTCTGTAATATGTGTTTATATTCATGTGTGGTTGTATACAGTTTTTTAATTTTAGAGTTGTCAAATGTATTAACCATTTGTAGTTTGTGCTTTTTATTTAAGAAATCATTTTTAAGAAATCTTTTACAAGTCTAATATTTTACCCATATTTTCTTTTATATTTTGATGTCTTTGAGTATGATATAAAATAGAGATAATTTTTAACATACGAATAATAAAATATCTTGAGACTAAGCATTGAACAGTCCATTTTCCCCTCTACTGATTTGTAAGAACATTTCCAAGAAATTACAAGTGTTTATATAGCTGAGAATCTGTTTTTGGTATCTCCGCTCTGCTCCTATGGTATATTTCTCTGCGCCTGTGCTAAAATCCAAAAGGCCAATCACTATAGTTATATAATAATCAAGCTATACAGAAGGATGACTTTCCCAATGATTCTATCTTGGAGAAATATCATATTCAAGTGTGTCAGTGATTATGGTTAAAATACATTTAGTACTAAACGTATGATTCAATGAAAGAGACCAAATTCATTCTTATTCCCTCCAGTTCCCTCATTTTTATATTGTAGAAGGAAATTAGACTCTTGGTCAAAATATATCTTTCTTTAAATTTAAACTCTGCAAAGAGTACTTAGCATACTTGAAGGTCACCGCTGATGAATAACTTGGAATCAGGCTATTAATATTCGCAGAACATGCCTGTGCTAAGTGACATGATTGTAAAATATTCTAGAAGCCAGCCTTGTAGTTCTTTCTCATAGTATTAAGTGTTTCCAATAAAATTCCACTAAAGAATGCAGTTTAGTGTCCCTAGTAACAACTTTGTATATTTCATCTCACTATAATTTTATTAAAAAATGAATCTACTGTACATGAAGCCATCTGTCTTTGAGGATTGATTACATGTACCTTAATATTTTTCCTTTTTTGATAGTTACTTAGAAGTTTTATATCTATTTTAGGTAACTTTACATTAAGGACACTGTACTTGCAAATATATTTCACTATGAACCTGAATAGTAAAGCAGTTTCTACTGGCTTTCCCTTGAGGAAGCTGAACACTTAAGTACACACTTACCTTCTCCTTCTCAGCTCCTAGAATTTATTGATGTAACCTGGAATTTTAGGTCCAGATCATTATTCTTTTCATTATTCATCTTTTTCTCAAAAATCATTTTAACATTAATAATACTTATTTACCTAATTTTCAAATTTATTTTAAATGTTATATATCCCTCTTTCTCAGGTTCTTTATTCTAATTTAGATGGCTCACCTCCTTAAATGAAAATCTCTAGCAAGGTTACCTAACCACACAGCTTTTACATGTGAGTTGTAGGAAGTTCCTAGATCTCCATTCAGTGTGGGATCCTTATCAGCCTGCAGATTCAAACAAGAGTGGAATTCTTTCTGCAGTCATTGCTCCATGTCATCTTCTGACTGAGCGGATTTAGTGTGAATGGGAGGGTCAAGAAAGAATTCATTCTTCTTCTGGTTTGGCAACAGTGATAATGTTGTCTTCTCTCTTCTCTTCTCTTCTCTTCTCTTCTCTTCTCTTCTCTTCTCTTCTCTTCTCTTCTCTTCTCTTCTCTTCTCTTCTCTTCTTTTTTCTTTTTTAGTCGCTGTATTTCCTGCAGAAAGTCATGTTTTATTATGGGACTTAAAACTCTGTTCACAGGTAGTAAGGGTCACTCAGATATTCAGGAAATAGTTCAAGTGCTTCAGAGAGATGGGCAAAACTGTTGTCAAACAGGATTGGGAATATCAGAACTTGCTGGACCTGGCAGTAGTGCTCGCTAAATCTTTGTTAAATAAACAAGGCATGTGTTCTAAGTAGAGTAGGGGCAGAGTGCTAACCTGTCCTGGAGTTTCCTACATTTTCTGAGCAAATGCTGCCTCCTGAGAAATCCCTCAATTTGTCTTTGCTCCTCCCCTTGTTGACAGGTTTGTGACTATGAATTCTTCATATTTTCTTAATGAATTTCATATCCGACAGCTGCAGGGTTTTAAAGAATTAAAATAAGCTGTCAGTTTATTTAGTAAAATATTGCTAATCAATATAGATAATTTGTAATAAGAATTAATATGCACTCACAATCACTTTAGTGTTTTTAAAACACCCAGAAAATGTTTTTTTAAAAGATATTTTATTGATTTTTTACAGAGAGGAAGGGAGAGGGATAGAAAGTTAGAAACATCGATGAGAAAGAAACATCAATCAGCCGCCTCCTGCACACCCCACCACCGGAGATGTGCCTGCAACCAAGGTACATGCCCTTGACCGGAATCGAACTGCAGGCCCATGCTCTATTCACTTGAGCCAAACCGGTTTTGGCCAGAAAATGGTTTTGATAACTAAATTTAATAACAAATGTTTGTAAAGATGTGAGGGTCTCTTTGAAGGCATTGATGTTTAATGTGTAATATAGAACTGTTTCCAGTTGGAACTATTGAGGCAGTACAAAGCTTTCTTTCAAATTCAGTGCCATTGCATACAATTGAATACTGTTGGAGAATAAAATGAGCTTAAACTGGCACATGTGTAATTAGTTCTATACTGCATTTTGTTCATTTTGTGAGAAATTCAAAACAAAAAGAGACAAAGCTTCAGCTACAGTATTAAAATGAATACCAGCAGAATATTTTTGAACACTCTTTTTTTTTAAAAACACACACACATATATATAATTGATTTCAGAGAGGAAGGGAGAGGGAGAGAGAGAAACATCAATGAGAGAGAGAACCATTGATCGGCTGCTTGCTGCACAACCCCCATTAGGGATCCAGCCCACAACCGGGGCATACGCCCTGCCTGGGAATCGAATCCTAACCTCTTGGTTCATAGGTCAAAGTTCAACCACTGAGCCATGCAGGCCGGGCCTGAGCACTGTTTTCCGAGTCTATTTGTTTTCTGTTTTCAGAGATTATGTGAACAATATCCTTTTCTTCGAAGCAGCTCAGAATAAAACGAATGAAGGGAACAGTCCAAGAAATGATGCTGGTAAACGCTCAGAGCGACAGACACCTGGAATCAGGGAGACTTTCCTGCTAGCCATCCAGGTGACTCAAACAAGCAGTGCTTTATTCTTCAGTATTCTCCCGCGTGGAGGCTGGCAATGCCTGGCCTCAGTGTAATGCAACTTGGAGGCCGTCACCCATTTCATCATCATTTTAACAGATGCCATGGTGCTGTAACTGTACAACGCGTAACGTTTTGTACTTGCCCTGGCAAGTCTGAGTTATCAGCCCAGTCTTTTCTCTCTTCTGTGTCATCACTGTTGCTCAGGCACATCTTAAATGGCAAGCACTCCTCATCCCTGACGGGAATGAGTGTCTGAGGTGTGTGCGGCCTAACAGTAGACTACAGGTTCGAACTTGGACTTGACACCCACTGCCTGGCCACCCCACCAGAATCCTGAGGGATGCTCCAGGCTGTTGGATAACTTATTAGTCTCTACGGATTTGACTCTGAGTCTCTGCTTCTAGGTCCTTACCTGATTTTGTCAGATCAATGTGAGTTTTGATGACTCATTTAACTTTTTCATCTCAAGGTCTAGCTAGATTTGATGTTGATGTAGAGAATCTGCTTCTATTTCCCTTCTGTGAAGGTCGGGATGAGATTGTGAAACTTAACTTCTTTAAGGTATTCATAAAGAGAGACGATCTTAAGTGTATCAAGACCAAGAGGTGGCCTCTGTGGGTTGGCTGGACCGGGTGTCCCTCCGGACCCCTCCCCCCCCCACACACACACTCACGGCCTCGGGTGCTTCAGCCTGGGGCTGAGGCAGGATGTGATTTGCGAGTGAGAAGGTGCCAGGCCTTCAATCGAGAGCAAAGGGACCTGGGGACTAAAATAAAACTCAAGCAAGTGGTGGAAACATGCTCCCCTTCTTAATTTATCTGATTAGAGTCAACAGGTGCCACTGTGTAGGACATTTGCTCCTGTCCCAGATGCCATTGGAGCGGCCCTGGACCTATTCCCGGGCGTGGCTCCATCCACAGGGGAGGGACTGCTGCTGGGTTTGGTTCCTGCCTGGAGTCGCTGTGACACGGTGGCAGACCGCAGTCTCTGGGGCACAGAACTGGTGGAGGAGGTTCTCAGCCCCGAGGACCGTTCATGGGCCCAACCCCAACTCCCGCCCCCTGGTCCTCTGCTTTATTACCTTTTTTTCTGTTTAGAAAGGCACACTGCCACATGCAGCGCCCCCTTTGGATGTGTCTGGAGTCTTGGGAACTTGACTACCCCATGTTCTCCGCCGGTGACCCCGTCTTAACTGCATCACCCCCATCTACTTAGTTGTAGAACCAGAGTTCTTCTCCCCACTTCGGTGGTCATTACGCAGATTTGATGATCTGGGCACATGAATGGAAACAATCACGGGTTCATTTTCATTCAGTTCTAACTGGAATGAAGCATCACCCTCACTTACTAATACAGTGGTACCTCGAGATACGAGTTTAATTCGTTCCGTAACCTTGAGGTGTGGGAAAGTATGAGACGCTTGAGTCGGGGTAAACTGGTGGGTCGTGTGCAGCCGGCCGATCCACGCAATTACTCGTATCTCAACTGTTGCTCGTATTTCAAAGCAAAAATCACTTGCTCCACGGCTCGTATCTCAAAAATCTCGTATGTTAGGGCACTCGTATCTCGAGGTACCACTGTATAGGCAACCAAGATGGTTGTAATTGTACTACCTAAGGCTTCTTACTGATACCCATATTTTTTTTAAATTATATTTTATTGATTTTTTTTTTACAGAGAGGAAGGGAGAGGGATAGAGAGCTAGAAACATTGATGAGAGGGAGACATCGATCGGCTGTCTCTTGCATGTCCCTACTGGGGATGTGCCTACAACCAAGGCACATGCCCTTGACCGAAATCGGTCAAGGGACCCTTTAGTCCACAGGTCGATGCTCTATCCCACTGAGCAAACCAGTTTTGGCCATCACCCATATTTTTATACCACATGATACCAGTTATTTCTTTGCATCAGAGGTATCAGATATTTCACTAGACTTTGTGTATTAGATGTACTAATAAAGAAAAGTACAGATACTACACACATTTAAAACTACTCTGATGTCTACATTTCAATATAGTTGATTTCCTTTAAAATCTACATATTAAAGTTACTTACACCTTTAAAACAGAAATCCTGTGTACTTTATATATGAAAGCATTATTCTGATAAGCAGACTGTTAAAGGGATCCATGACGCCAGAAAGGTTAAGCGCCCCCATGATAGAAGGTAAGATTAGGATTGGATTCTGTTGACATCTACTTTACAGCATACATTTGGTAGGAGCATTTTAAAAAAAAAGCAGCAGAAAAAAATGCAAGCTCACTTCTGGATGCTCCAGTGTCCCTTTAAGGAGCTCATAACGCGATGGAATGGCTCATGAGTTGCACGGAGTGTTTCTTCTGTTATTGTGTACAAACTGCCAGTGAAACATCCCTTTGATTTCTGGGGCTACTTGCTCACAGGGCAGTAATAGTTAAGCTAATTTCTAATATGTCTCATCTCATTATCCATCCGGGCAGTAGTCTCTTTCAATTTTAAATCGAGCTTCAGGGAAGATTAAATGCTTAGGTATTCCAGTTTGTATAAAATTTCCAGATCCACACAAATTAGACTTCCTCCGTTCAAATGACCCTAATCATTCTAATTTAACTAGATGGGGCTTATTTCCCGAAGACAGAGCTTGTCATGTTGAATCTCCCCCGTGGAGATGAATAGCATGCCCGATGGGTAATAAGTATTCCAGATGTTGCCTTGCCATTTTCCAGTAAGGTTATTAATGAAGTCAGTTGCTTCTTGTCTTTTTTTTTTTTAAATCTTCTAATATTGCTGAGAATATAAACTTTATTTTTTATTAAATCGTGGTAATTTAAAAGTACAGTAAACAGGCTGCCACAGAAGATGGTAATTTTTACGAAAGTACCTATCTGTCCTGACCCATCAGGGACTCTTCAGGCAATTTGAGGCTTGGTGGGACCGAGGATGGGAGGGTGGGAGAGAGCACAGGAAGACATGGAGAAGACTGTGACAAAGCTTTGTGTTTGTATATGTATATGTGTCTCTCTCTCTGTGTGTGTATTTGTGTGTGTGGGTGTCTGTGTTGGAGGAGACTGAACACCAAAAGAACCATTTTCTTTATTCTAAGCTGGAAATAATAAACATGGGAATAGCTACCATGCAGCCCCTTGATTAAAATGGACCTGCCTGCTGAAACCGATTTGGCTCAGTGGGTAGAGGGTCCGCCTGAGGACTGAAAGGTCCCAGGTTCGATTCCGGTCAAGGACATGTACCTTGGTTGCGGGCACATCCCAGTGCGGGGCGTGCAGGAGGTAGCTGATCGATGTCTCTCTCGTCAATGTTTCTAACTCTCTATTCCTCTCCCTTCCTCTCTGTAGAAAAGCAATAAAATATGTTTAAATAAAATAAAATAAAATAAAATAAAATGGACCTGCCCTAGCTGGACTGTGGCAGGAAGCCTGAGGACCTCCTGATTCACCTTCCATCCCTATCGTTGCCCCACCCTATGATAGCCAGGGTGACCTCTCAGCAGTGACCACATCACTGACATTCTAAAGTCTGATACTGTGTATCCGTCCTCCAGTCACAGAAGGGAAGGTGTGTTGCTGAAGTGCAGAGAGAAAGCTGGAGGGAAACGGGAGTGTGGAGAGAGAGAGAGAGAGAGCCCAAAAGATACAAGGCCCCCTTCCAGAATACTCTTCTAGAGGAAGATATGACTTTCCAGGCTTACTGGAAGAAGCTACCTTTTCTTAGAAACACAACAGACCTTCAGAACTGGGGAAAACCTCAGAGTAATGGTAGCTATAAAAATTTTCCAGTGTGATGAACTCACCAGTCTCTTCCAAACCCTTTGGGCTTGGTGATTTTTTCTCCCATAAAAACAAAACCACAATACTTTGGGCTCTCCTTTGTCTGGTGCTCTCTCCTTTTAAGCATAAAACTATGTTTTAATATTACTCTCGAGAAAGAAAGGAGATCGAAATAATTGGTAAAGTCTTCAGTAAAGTCTCAACTTGCACCATAACGCACATTGGAATAATCTTATATATCCAGTCCTGCGTGTTCCTCCTCTCCAGTGACTCTGACTCTGGTTAACAACAGCTTGACATCCAGTTTAAACCGTTTTACACTTTGAAGTGGGAGAAATTGGTTGACCATGACCACCATGTTTGTTTGGAAGTTCATACTTGCAGCAGTGCCATATGTTTGGATGCTTATGTGGGTTTTTAAAAATGTAGATGCCATTTCCTCAGACATCAACAGAAAAATGCTATTCTGGGGGCAATGTTTTTCTGAATTGCCATCATCATTATTCATTTTTCAAGCTCATTAACAATTGAAATGATTCAACTGAGCTCTACTGACATCTGCTGGACAAAATCTGCTTTTCATGATATTACCAACTCAGTAATGCTCAGGTTTTGCTAATGTGATGGTTACTGTTAAACCAGTCAGGGTTGTACTAAGTAGAAAAGAGAACCCAGCTCAACGTAAGATGGTGAATCAGCATAAACCCGAGTAAAGGTTTCTGTGTCCATTGCTCTCGCTGGAAGAACCCTTTTTCAGTTGGTGGTTTAACATACTTTCTGAGAGCCTTCTAGGTAGTAGAGACTGTACTTGGCAGTACACAGTGGGTCCAGTACAGTGGTACCTAGAGATACGAGTGCCCCAACATACAAGATTTTTGAGATATGAGCCATCGAGCGAGCGATTTTTGCTTTGAAATACGAGCAACATTTGAGATAGGAGTCATCGCATGGATCGGCCGGCTGCACGCGACCCACCAGTTTACCACGACTCGAGCATCTCATAGTTTCCCACGCCTCAAGGTTATGGAACGAATTAAACTCGTATCTCGAGGTACCACTGTACTTGGACAGGGCCCCTCCTTCCAAGGAACAGAAGATGTGGTGGGGAAGACGTATGTCTAAACAGATCACTAGTATTTATTTCAGAAGGTTTTCTATCCATAGAGCCTCCTCTCTCAGCAGCAAGTTGGACTGTACTCATAGTTCCGAGAACATCTTTGTGGAGGGATATGGCAGAGCAGTATTATTTTATCCATTAGGCCATGGCTAGTTTTACTTTGTACTAGGAATTTTCATGGTGTTATGCCCAGAGTTCGGGGTCCCCAATAATCCACCACTAAGGAGCCTTTTCCGATGCAAAAGCAAAGAATCTTTATTCAAACCCGGGTTTGGCTCTCAGCCTCTTTCTGGCACAGCAGCGAGGCGAGGGAGCGAGCCGGGCGGGAACAGTGAGTTTTATGGGGTAGGGTAATTAGGGGGCTTAGGAAAGTGACGAGGGTTACAGAGATTGGTCACTTGAATTAGGGTCTTTCTGTGGTTTAGCCTTATTAGGACCCTCGCTGTGTTCCTGGAGCTTCATTGGTCCATGCAGGTGGGGGTCGGGGAAGTTAAGACATTGCTGGCACACCTGTGGCCACTCCCAGAAAAGGGAGGGGGCCTACAAATGTGTGTATGTGTACGCGTGTGTGTGCTCTAAAATATAGCAAGAAAACACCAACTTGTAAATTAAATATCTGTGGGAGCACAGCTCCTCGGATGCCGGGTATGAGATGAAGACATGAGAAGTCGTAGGCGTACCCAGGAGAGACTGCATGGTAGACCAGGTAGCCGTTCTACTACAGCGGCCATCAGACAATGTAGTTCTTCAAAAGCCCTACAAAAGCAGGGCACAAAAGCAGCCATGCACTGGCTGGTCAGTGGCAACTCATACACACGCTCAAAAAAGATGCCTCGTGCCAATTAGTGACGCTCCTGCTACAGTAACATAAACAGGTTACATAAGGGTGCGCTTGCTCAGTACGTGTATTGCTGCTATTGAGTCATTGCTCTCCCACCTGTGCAGGACAAAGGGGCCTTTCACCTAAAAATACTGCCTGCCTGCATGAGCATGGCAAACTGGCCTAATCACCTGGCGTACTCTGGTGAGGGTTCCCACAATGTCTACAGACCATTTGATGTTAACCTCACTATTTTTTTTCCTCGTGAGTTGGGTATGATTTTTAATGAACCTGATCAGGAGTTGAGAGACTTGGGTGTCAGAAACATGCCTTCAGTATGCTCATTAGCAACCCCGTGGACTGCCACAGAGCTGTGCCAGAGCCAAGGAATGCAGCTCGTAAAGACAAGGCATCCCCTACAGATCTGCCAGTGGCTACTATTGTTATTTGTTTCTACGACAGAGCCTCGTCTGCTTTTTGAGGGCTGTGCACGGCGTCCAGGACCACACACCAGCCCCGCTCCTCCAGGAAATCATCCTCATGGATGACAACAGAGACTTCCATGATTTGAAAGGAGCACTAGATGAATTTGTCCAGAAACACCTCCCTGGAAAAAATTAAATTAATAAGAAACACAAAGCGTGAGGGATTCATTCAAGGAAGCATGATAGGAGCAGCCCACGGGTGTTCCCGGACCGCCACCGTGAAGTGACTGTGATGTGGCTGCAGCCCTCGCTGCCTGCATCTGGGAGGACCACAAACGGTCGTGTGCCTGGTGATGGATCTCATCAGTGCAGACCCCTGGCCTGCAGCTCGTCCCCTGTGGTGCCTGGAGTGTTCACCTGGGGACTGGCCTTCAAATGGGATCTGGTTCCCCTTCCTGAGCGTGGAGGACAGGAGGAGCCACGCTCCAGTCAAGTCTCCTGCCATGGCTGGAGGATGGTGTAGAAGCTACTTCCGTGAACTCGGGCAGTGTGACAGCGGCAGGGATCTCTGAGGAGAAGGACACTGGGAAATGTCATTTCACATTTGGATGGGTGGGGGTAAGTCCTTCATCATCCCTTGCTGCAGAGCCAGACCCATGTTCCTTAAAAACGGCAGCTGAGTATGTGGATGATGCTGCACGGGCACGCTCCCAGGTCCGCACTGGAATTACAACTAAAACACAGAAAAACTTACTGAATAATCAATGGAAGACTCGCTGGAGAGAACACTGACACCTGAGGATGGAAGGTGGAGACCACATAGAGGCTGGTAAGAGGCAGAGGTGCGAAAGGGCTGAAGTTCTGTGGAGCTATCTCATCTGTGGGGGTTGCCACTGAGAACTCTGGGGTCTAATCCCCAAGCTGGGCCCCATAGCAGAGAGCACCAGAACTGCGAAGGGTACCCACATAACATCTGGCTTAAAAAGCGGTGGGGTAGCTGTCTACCAGGGAGAAAGGGCTGGAAATTCAGGCATCTTCTTAAAGAACAATGCCTAAATTCCCCGTGGAGCCAGCTATCTTGTGCTCCAACAGAGGGAGAGTAGAGTGGACTGGAGCAGGGTGAGCAGAAGCCAGGTTCAAGGGCTCTGGGGTTAGAGCTCAGAAGGCAGACGCTCTGTTTCGTGTGCTGAGCCATTCCCTCATGCTGAGGAGGTAGTCTTTCTCACACAGACAATTGCTATGCAAGAGGCATTGCCTGGGGAAATACAGTTGACCCACCCTATTGGAAAGAAAACACCTCACCCTTTACAGAGGCTGAGAGCAACTATTAGCCTCAGGCAGAAACAATTGTCCCACCCTATTAACCTCACTATTTTTATTTTATTATTATTTTTTAACCGCACTGTTTTTAAATGTAGTGGTTCTCAAGCGTGCTTGTCATCTGCATCACTGGTAGGACTGTTAAGGCACATAGGTGGCTCCATGGCCAGAGTTTCTGACTCAGGAGATCTTGAGTTGGGCCCTAGATTTGGCATTTCTAACAAGTTCCATGTAATGCTAATTAATGAATGTGGCTTCTGAGCATGTTAATTCGCCTGTTTTGGCTTGAGCACCCAGATAGTCAGTAGCACCATTGGCTGAATTTAGGAAGTGCTGTTGAAGGGGCAACTTGCAGGCAAATATGATAAAATGGACTTTTTTAAAAAGGAAATAGAAGAGCCGAAACCGGTTTGGCTCGATGGATAGAGCATCAGCTTGCGGACTGAAGGTTCCCAGGTTCGATTCTGGTCAGGGGCATGTGCATTGGTTGCGGGCACATCCCCAGTAGGGGGTGTGCAGGAGGCAGCTGATCGATGACTCTCTCTCATCGATGTTTCTAACTTTCTATCTCTCTCCCTTCCTCTCTGAAAAAATCAATAAAAAATATATTAAAAAAAAAGGAAATAGAAGAAAAGGCCATCAAAACCAGAACTACAAGATAGTCCTTTAATGTATTTTAATAAAATATGGATGCAGCCCAATTTTTAACGGGGCAGGTGAGAGCTTGTAAAATATAAAATAGCTCATGCCATTCAGTGTTAAAGGGGAAGAAAATTCTCTGGTTATGTGAGTCATCCTAGCTTGGATCGATTCCTAGCGCGGGGCTCCCAGGGCATGTGTGTATGTGAGCAGCAGTAGGAACACACTCACTTGTATCAGCCTTTCAACTGAGGAGAACTAATGGGTTTTCTTATTTGTAATGAAGTTTCAAGCTTCGTGGGTCAGCCCTGTTCTTAAGCACTGAAGTGTCCCTGGATAAATGACCTCTGAGGTACTATAGACCTGTATCGCTTTATGAAATTCTCATCTAGGAAATGTGGCAAATAGGTAATGGCAACTTAGAAAAACAAATGAGACTGCTCGTGTA
>PVJN01024626.1:0-31010 GCA_004026805.1 Lasiurus borealis
TAGAATCAGGAGCACAGAAAGGAAGTGGACTGATAATTCTCAGAGGGAATGGGGTGAGGGGTGTACAGGGAGAGACTGGACAAAAATCATACACCTATGGATGAAGTCAACAAGAGGGAGGTCAGGTTAGAGGGAAGTGTGGGAGCCAGGTGCAGGGGAGCCATGGAAGGGAAAAAAGAGAAACAAATGTAATAATCTGAATAATAAAGATTTAATTTAAAAAAAGATTTGAGTGGAAATGAACAACATAGAACCAAAAACACAAAAGATCAATAAAATAAAAGCTGGTTCTTTGAAAGGATAAACAAGATTGATGAGTCAGGCTCACCAAGAAACAAAAAGAGAAGACCAAAAGAAACAAAACAATAAATGAAAGAGGTGAAGTAACAACCAATCCCATAAACATACAAAGGGTTGTAATATATATATATATATATATATATATACATATATATATATATATATATATATATATATATACATACATACATACACACACATACATACATACATATACACACATACACATTCACATTAAGAACAATTCTACTCTAACAAACTGGACAACCTAGATCAAATGGACATATTTCTAGAAAAATACAAGCTTCCAAAATTCAATCAGGAAGAATAAAAAAACATGAATAGGCCAATTAACTACCAAAGAAATTAAAGCAGTAATCAAAAAACTGGTCCAGATGGCTTCACAATGGAGTTTTATAAAACATTCAAAAAATAACTAAAACCTATTCTTCTCAGACTATTCCAAAAAATCCAAGAGGAAGACACACTTCCAAGCTCTTTCTATGAAGCCAACATTGCCCTAATTCCAAAACCAGATAAAGATTCTACAAAGAAAGAGTATTATAGGCCAGTATCTGTGATAAATATAATGCCAAAATCCTCAACAAAATTCTAGCAAATTGAATCCAGCATTACATTAGGAAGATTATACACTATGACCAAGTGCAATTTATTCTCGATAGTGCAATATCCACAAATCAATAAATCTGATACCTCACATAAACAAATTGAGAGACAAAAATCACATAATCATATCCATTGATGTAGAAAAAGCATTTGACAAAATCCAACACACTTTCTTGATAAAGAGAATGATCATATCTCAACATAATAAAATTCTTATATGACAATCTACAGCCAACATCATACTCAATGGGTAAAAACTAAAACCATTTTCCCTAAGAACAGGAACAAGAGAGGGATGTCCACTCTCACCACTCCTGTTTGACATAGTACTAGAAGTGCTAGCCAGGGCTATCAAACAAGAAGACATAAAAGGAATCCAAACTGGAAAATAATAAATAAAACTGTCATTATTTGCAGATGACATGATATTGTACATAGAAACCCTAATGATTCCAGTAAAAAACTACTAGTCTTAATAAATGAATTTGGGAATCTAGCAAGATACAAAATTAACACCTGGAAATCTATGGCTTTTGTATATACCAATAAGGAACTCACAGAAAGAGAAACTAAAAAACAATTCCACTTACTATTGCAACAAAAAAATTATGATACCTAGGAATAAACTTAACTAAGAAGGTAAAACACTTGCACACAGAAAATTACATCATGTTGAAAAAAGAGATAGAGAAAGAAATTAACAAATAGAATATACCATGTTCATGGATTGGTAAAATCAACATAATTAAAATGTCCATACTACCCAAAGCAATCTACAGATTCAAGGCCATACTTCAAAGCCACAGCAATCCTGAGAAAGAACAAAATAGGAGGGATCGCAATACCAGATTTCAAGCTGTATTACAAAGCCACTGTCCTCAAAACCGCTTGGTACTGGCACAAGAACAGAAACCCAGAAATTGACCCGCACCATTATGCTCAATTAATATTTGACAAAGGAGACATGAACATACAATGGATTCAAGACAGTCTGTTTAATAAATGGTGTTGGAAAGATTGAACAAATACATACCAAAAAAATGAAACTAGACCACCAACTTACACCATACACAAAAATAAACCATAAAAAAGAAAAAACAATAAATAAATAAACAAACTCAAAATGGATAAGGGGCTTAAAAATATAAGATGGGAAGCCATAAAAATCTTAGAAGAAGCCATAGGCAGCAAAATATCAGCCATATGTTGTTGCAATATCTTTACTGATATAGCTCTGTGGACAATGGAAACTAAGGAGAAAATAAAAAAATGGGACTACATCAAAATAAAAAAATTTTCATGGAAGAAAAAAAAAAGATGGCAGCATAAGGCAAACGCCTGTACATGCTCTCACAACCACACCAAAGCTATAACTAAAAGACAAAACGACTATCCCTCAGAACAATGGAAAAGCTGGCTGAGTAGAAGTTCTACAACTAGAAGGAAAGAAATAAGCTCATTGAGACTGGGTAGGATGTGCAGAGGCACAGAAAAGCAGAGGTACGGAGGCGTGGAAATCAGGCAGGTGACTGGGTGTGCTGTTTTTTTCCAATTGGAAGAGAGATACAAGTTCCCAACTGCTCTGAACTCCAGTTTCCGACAAGATTCTGGGGACCCAGACTCCTATGGGGAGAAGCTGGACTGTCTGGCATCTGGTCAGAAAGTGAGGATGGCTTTCTCACAGGTGCTTGCAGGAATCATTGTTTACTGTGCTGGGGCACAAAGCACAGGGATGCAGAAACGCAGAGATGCAGAGAGAGCTGATTGTCAGCCACCACTGTTTGTTAAGCCCTGGTGATTCCCTGAGACCCTGCCCCACCCAAATTACAAACCCACCCAAAATGTGCACAGCAGCTTTTGCATATGAATGGTCTGCCCTTTAACCTAACAAACTGCAGATGGGTCAGAGAGCTCCAAAACTTCCAAACCCCAAACCCCAAACAAAGAGGAAAAATCTGCAGATCCCGCTGTAGCTCCTGCTAGGTGGCCTCAAACAGTAGCTGACTTGTACATCCTTGGAAATCCAAGAGCCAATGTACCTAGTGGCCAGTGTGAAACAACACAAGATTTCAACTCCTTACATATGTAAGTGACACACTCAAGAGGCAGACTCAGTGACCACCAAAGCCCCACTGAAGCAAGCCCTTCCCCATAAGGGTATCTTCAGCACAGCAATCCTTCCATTAATAGACACAGGTAATCCCCACAGTCAATTGGCCTGGAGGTCAATTCCTCCCAGTGTACCAACTACAACAAGACTGTGCACCGAGCCCACAAAGGGGTGCACCAAGAGTGTCCACCTCAGGTGATTGGGAAGATTGAGCCCCTGGGCCCTATAGGTCACCTACCACACAAATTCACTCCATTAACACAGGGAAGCAGCCAAAATGTGGAGACAAAGAAACATGTCACGGATGAAAGAAATGGAGGAAAGCAAACTACTAGATGTAGAGTTCAAAACTACAGTTATATGGTTACTCAAGAATATTCTAAAACCTCTGAGAAACTTGGTGAGATCTTCAAGGATCTTAGTGAGAATGCCAAAAAAAGTGGAAAAGGACCAGTCAGAAATTAAGCATACACTGACTGAAATAAAGGATAATAGACAGAAATTCAACAACAGACTAGAGAATCGCAAGAATCAAATCAAAGATTTCAAATATGAAGAAGCAAAAAACACTCCACCAGAAAAGCAAAAAGAAAAAAGAATCCAAAAATATGAAGATAGTGTAAGGAGCCTCTGGGACAACTTCAAACATACCAACATCCAAATTATGGGTGGGGAGCGGGGAGTCAGAGTAGGGTGCAAAAGAAGAAAGCAAAATACTGAAAATATATTAGAAGAAATAATGACAGGAAACTTTCCCTGCCTGGTGAAAGAAATAGACTTACAAATCCAGGAAGTGCAGAGAACACTAAACAAAAGGAATCCAAAGAGGACCACACTAAGACACACCCTAATTAAAATGCCAACGGCCAGAGACAAAGGGAGAATATTAAAAGCAGCAAGAGAAAAACAGTTACCTAGAAGGGAGTACCTATATAACTGTCAGCTGATTTCTCAAGAGAAACTATGCAGGCCAGAAGGGAGTGGCAAGAAATATTCAAAGTGGTGATCAGCAAGAACCTACATCCAAGATTACTCTACTCAGCAAGGTTATCATTTAGAATTGAAGGTCAGATAAAGAGCTTCACAGCACCACCAAACCAGGATTATATGAAATGCTGAAGGGTATTCTTTAATAAGAGGAAGAAGAAAAAGGTAAAGATAAAAATTATAAACAACAAAGTGACAACAAATACATACCTATCAACAAGTGAATCTAAAAATCAAATGAATAAAAAATCTGATGAACAGAATAAACTTGTGGGAATATAATAGAATCAGGCACATAGAAAGGGAGTGTACTGACAATTCTCAGGGGGGAGGGCATTGGAGGGGTACAGAAAGAGATTGGACAAAAATCATACACGTATGGATGAGGACAGTGGGGAGGGGAGTAAGGGAATGAGGTGGGGAAAAAATCAAGTGGAGGGGAGCTATAGGGGGAAAAGAAACATCTGTAATAATCTGAACAATAAAGATTTATTAAAAAGCTAAAAAAATAAGAGTCAAATAAAAATTAAATTAAATTAAAAGCTTTTTCACAGCAAAAGAAACCAACAAGAAAGCCCACTGCATGGGAGAACATATTTGCCAATGTTATCTCCAATAAGGGTTTAATCTCCAACATTTACAGGGAACTCATACAATTTAACAAAAGAAAGATAAACAATCCAATAAAAAAAAAGGGTAAAGATCCTAAATAGACACTTTTCAAAAGAGGGCATACAGAAGGCCAAAGAGACATATGAAAAAATGCTCAAAGATACTAATCATCTGAGAGATGCATATCAAAATGACAATGAGGTACCATCTCACACCTGTCAGAATGGCAATGAACAACAAATCAACAATGACAAGTGCTGTAGAGATGTGAAGAAAAAGGAACACTTGTACACTGCTGGTGGTAATGCAGACTGGTGCAGCCACTGTAGAGGACAGTATAGAGTTTCCTCAAGAAATTAAAAATGGAACTTCCATTTGATCCAGTAATCCCACTTCTAGGAATATATCCCAAAAAATCAGAAAGGATATATGCAGCCCTCTCTTTACAGCAACACAATTTATAATACCTAAGATTTGGAAACAGCCTAAGTACCCATCAGCGGATGAGTGGCTTAAAAAATTGTGGTACATCTACACAATGGAATACTATGCTACTGTAAAAAAGAAGGAACTCTTACCATTCTCAACAACATAGATGGATCTGGAGAGCATTATGCTAAGTGAAGTAAGCCCATTAGATAAAGATAAATATTATACCATCTCACTCATTTGTGGAATATAATGAACAACACATGTTGGAAGCCGCCCATTGCCTCTTATGTAAATCCTTGCTGATTGGCTATTACTGGAATTGTGTGCCTAAAGCACACAATTGGGATGGATCCCATAGCCTTAATAAAAGGGATCATTAGGCCAGAGCAAAGTGGAGTCCTTCCCCTTGAGTTGGGCTCCTGCCTGGCCCCCAATATTTCCAAATTAATATTTTCTAGTCTCTTTCATTTGCATGCGGCCTCCATCAGAGCCTGAACCCTGAACCTGAACCCTGAATCACGCGGGACGTAAAAAGAGTTCACTACCAACTGGTACCTGAACAGGGACACTACCAAAAAATATATACAGAGACAGAGAAGCATCAAAGAGATCACCAAAACTCAGAGGAAAGGCAGGGGAGGTGGGGGATAAAAGGTCAACAAAGGACTTGTATGCATGCATATGAGCAGGACCAATGGACACAGAGAGTACGGGAGTGAGGGCATGAACTGAGGGATGGGAGTGACTGAGAAGAAGTCAATGGGGTGGGGGGGGAGGAGACTTATATAATACTTTAAACAATAAAGAATTTAATCTTTTTTTTCCAAAAATATGTAATACAATTCACAATAGTGTCATGAAAGAACCAAGATTCAACCCCAAGTCTATATTCAAAAGTGGGGGTGGGAAATGGCATCTATTGAGCATCTACCTCTCAAGGAGTGTATACAGTCCTGTCAATTCTATGAGAGAGTATTTTCCTCCCCATTTTACATTAATGATCAGAGACTTGAAAGGCTAACTTGCCCAGGTCAAATAACAGTAAATAGCCAAAGCAGGATCCTGACTCAAGTCTGTCTATCGCTAGTCTCCTGTCCTCTTCCTCATTACATCCACCCTTCCATGTGCTTCAAAAACTAATTGTAACTATCATTACAAGAATCATGAACATTTATTGAATGCTGACTCTGTATCAAACACTGTACTAAGGGCTTTATATGCAATATCTAAGAAAGGTCAAGATGACTGTGACATAAAGACAAAGGAGTTACCACCTAAGAAGAATAGAAATGCTGCTTCTCAGGCCCCATATTTTTCTTCTTCTTCTTCTTCTTCTTCTTCTTCTTCTTCTTCTTCTTCTTCTTCTTCTTCTTCTCCTTCTTCTTCTTCTTCTTCTTCTTCTTCTTCTTCTTCTTCTTCTTCTTCTTCTTCTTCTTCTTCTTCTTCTCTTTTTAATAGATTTCAGAGAGTAAGGGAAAGGAAGAGAGAGATAGAAACATCAATGATGAAGGAGAATCATTGACTGGCTGCCTCCTGCACTGGGGACTGAGACCACAACCCTAACATATGCCCTTGACCAGACTAGAACCCCAGACCCTTCAGTCCACAGGCTGATGCTCCATCCACTGAGCCAAACCAGCCAGAGCCTCAGTCCCTATCTTGTATCATCTGAATCAAAATCTGCAGTTGAACAATCCCTGGGTGGCGCAGCCCATTAAAATTGCTTTGGATAGCTTTTGTTTTGCCTTTTATTTTAACAGAGAGTTGTTTTGGTAATATGTAGATATGGCCTAACATTCTCCGTACACAGGGGGCAGCTGTGGCTTAAGGTGATGTCAGGGAAGGCAGGAGGCCCACAAACACACTTTCCCAATACAGCTCTTTATCTGTGAGAGTTCCTGGTCCCCTGGCACACTCCATTAGATTCCAAATACCCTCCACAGGAGGTCATTCCTTAAGACAAAGTGCACTGACTGTAGGGTTAGCTAATAGCCCTATGCAAGCCAGAATGGGACAAAGCAGTGTTTCTCAAACCTGAGTTATAAGTAGACCTTTTAAGAAAAAAGAAAAATAAGCTCTTTCAGAGCAAGTTTGTTGACTTAAGTTGTTTTAATTATAAATTTTCTAAAATAGTAAAAATACATATTTGGACAACTATAAAAATAAAAGCAATTTATAAATAAAATATAAGCAAAACTACCAAACCAACACAAAACAAACTAATACAAATAACATATAACAATGTTCATGACTTTCATAGCCATGACTTTCATAGCCATGACTCTGGCACTGACACCCACAATTTATCTTCTTTTTGATCCATAATCTGTATATTAAGTGTCCCCCAAATTCACTCAATTCTCTATTCAAACTGAAGGCCCATGAAAAGCTGTCTGACATAGTAAGCCTATCCTCTTTATTCATCAACCTTTGATAATTAAATCATGATCCTAAATACAAATGTGAGCGGCAACACTCAGATCAATGGTTGAACTCTGATAAAAGATGCTCATACAGATGATCTAGAATATACTTATTTTTTAATTATTGCTGAGATGAAAATGTAGATAGATTATTATAGTAGAAAGCTTGCAGACCCCCTCTCCCTGCCCTCAAGAACATGTCAGTAGAAACCTAGGACTTTATCAGCTTCCACTTAGAAAATACTGGGATAAAGAATTAGGAAAAACTGTACCCATATTGTTAATGAGGAGCAATTTCTCTTTGTATAAATATTTTTGTGAATAGCTACAAAAGAAATTATATAACTTAGAACTTTACAGATCCTAATGAAGTAGTAAATTCATGCATTGATA
Source organism: Lasiurus borealis (assembly GCA_004026805.1). Taxonomy (NCBI): domain Eukaryota; kingdom Metazoa; phylum Chordata; class Mammalia; order Chiroptera; family Vespertilionidae; genus Lasiurus; species Lasiurus borealis. The sequence goes on from PVJN01024626.1 coordinate 7,885, forward strand.
AATAAAGATTGCTGACATCTAAGAAAGACAACCTGACAAAACAGGCCAGAAGTATTTTTGCAAAAAGAAAAAAAAATTAAAGTTCCTCTCCATATTACCAACTTACATGAAATACAGGGGCAGAGAAACGTATTAAAAGACATGGAGATGCACTAGTAAAATCCAGATGATGCAAAATTCTATGGGACTAACTTGTTTTTCCACTGATAAATTATAAGCAAAACAAAGAGAGATGAAAGAACTAACATATCAATAGACTCCTCTGAATCATACCTATAATTGCAAAGTATGGGCTTAGTTTGGATCTTTATTCAAACTAAAATAATTCAAGATTTTTAATATAATAGGAGTGAAAATAGTGTTATTTTAAGTTTTTTAAAAGAATCTTTATTTTTTAAAAATATATTTTTATTGATTTCAGAGAAGAAGGGAGAGGGAGAGAGAGACAGAAATATCAATGGTGAGAGGGAATCAATGATCAGCTGCCTCTTGCATGCCCTCTACTGGGGATCAAGCCCACAACACAGGCACGTGCCCCTGACTGGAATCAAATCTGGGACCCTTCAGTCTGCAGGCTGACGCTCTATCCACTGAACCAAACCAGCTAGAGCAGAATATTTTTTTACAGATATATACTAAACTATTATGAATGAAGTAATATTATGACAGATTAGTTTCAAAATCATAACAGTTCATTTTATGTGTCAAATTGGCTAAGCCCCATAGAACCCATTTTTGGGTCAAACACCAGTCTAGATGGTACTCTGAAGATATTTTTATATGTGCTCAACATTTAAATCGGTAGACAGTGGGCAAAGCAGATTATCCTCCACACGATGGGGGATTTGGGGTGGGGGAAACTAATCACTTAAAGGCCTTAATGATAAAACCAAGAAAAAAGTAATTTTTCCTCCAGATTATCTTCCCAATAGAAACTACAACACCAACTCTGCCCTATAGCATTCAAACTTGCTAGCCACCATCATTTTAAGAGTCAATTCCTTGAAATAAATAGATAGATAAATAGATAAATAAATCTTTCCATATATTTACACAAACACTACACACACACACACACACACACACACACACACACACACACATTTGGTTCTGTTTCTCCTGAGAATCATGACTAATGACTAATACCAAAATTATATGGGGGAGAGAAGTGCATGAGGAAAGAGAACAAAATTAGCCATGAGTTAGTAATAGTTGAAACTGGGTAATGGCTACATTATACTATTCTCTCTATTTTTGTATCTTCTTGAAGTTTTACATTTAAAAGTTGTAAAGGCCTGGGGTAGGGCAGAAATAGGGTGGCAGGGGCTAATAAAGGAAAGCAGGGAGGGGAACATTTGTGATATTCTCAACACTAAAAATAAATGAAATGAAATGAAATGAAATGAAATGAAATGAAATGAAATGAAATGAAATGAAAAGTTATGAAGGATAAAAAGAAATGAAAGTATTATTGCCATTCGCTAATTATTAAAAGAGAGCAGGGGAATCAGACGTTGTTAAGCATGGTCAGCTGGGGATACTGAGCCTGTTTGCTTCAGCAAGAAACTGCAGCTCCACACTCCTCCCCAGGAAACCACCAGTCCATCCCCACAGGTCATGGGGGTGGCAGGTGGGGGTACATGGTTGGGATAGAGCAAGAAGGGAGAGAAACACATGCACAGTAAAGCCACAAAGGTGCAGAGGGAGGTACTTGACTCTAGAGGCCTGTCAATCTAACCTGGGGAAAATTCACTGGCCAGGAGGTGGACCCCAGTGCAAGCCCAGGAAAATTTGGGAAATTAGTTGGTTGTTTTGAAAAGCTCCTAGTTAAAATCCCAGGAGAACAAAGCTATTTCTCTCCTGCTGGGAACTTGCACTCACCCCTTTTGTGTTCTCTCCCACCCAGGAATACACAACCATGTGGGTTTAAAGGCCACGTGGGACCCACGACAGACTGCAGGCTCTAAGCACTATGTAGCAGAAACTCTGGGCACTGGCCTTTGCCTTGGCCCTGCTGGAGACAAGGTTGGACTTTTGCCATGGCAGGACAGAGAGAGATGGAACCTTGGAAAGCCGGGAGGAAAACTCTTGCCATGCCACAAGTAAACCATGCCGCATCACAGTCTCCTGTGCATGGATCTATGAAATGTTTTTCTTGACATCCCATGGAAGAGCCTTTTTCCCACCCACAACCAGAAAAAAAATTGTTTGTTTGTTTTTGTCACAAGGTCTGATGATAGAACAGAAATCAAACTATCCTGAGAAACACAAGGCTATGACTCCAAGATTCACAAGGAAGAAGTTAAAGCTGGAAAGACCTTACCTTGAACGTGACTCTCCCCTTGATCTTGAACTTCCAGTCTAATTTAGACTGCACCCTCTCTGGCCTCACAGCACCTGCACATATCTTTACCATAGCCCTTATCTCCCACTTGTACACACAATCTCATCACAGTAGCTAGGAGCTCCTTACTAACCAAAACACCAAGCTTGCACTAAAAAATATTTCATGAATGAATCAAAGCAAGGCTGCTATTATGCCAATTCATATGCTACAGCCTTATAGCCCTTATTGTCTTCTATTAGTTGTTACAGCCTACCACTAACTGCTCCATTTTTTAATTTCTTTATATCCTCTGATTTCAAATATTCACCCCCTACCAACCAAACATTGGAGGTCTCAGTTGTGGAGGACAGAACAGACACTGGCATTCACCATCATAGAACTTCATAAAATCTTCAAAATTCCATTTCTGGGCAGAAAACAAAATTCGATCCAACAAGAAGCCTAATTTTCAGTGTTTTTTCCCATCCTCATAGACAGAAAAACACTTTGACCCCTAGAACATGTTATGAAAAGTTAGTCTGTTACACTGGTCTGCTTTGGGGTGACAGAATTTAAATGTGAACAGTCATTTAAATAGCTGTTTTTTTGCCTTTGTCAACATATTCTGCATGGTGTTTTTTTTGTGTGTGTGTGTTGTTGTTTTTTTTTTAACAACTGATAGACAATTTATTAAAAAGCCTGATTTAAGCATCTGCAATGGTGACTTCAACCTCACTCCTGGCTCAATGCTGATGGAAGTAATCTGCTTGGCAATCTCAGAAGGGCTGTGCAAGTCAATGAGTTGCTTGTGGATCCTCATCTGAAATGGATCCCAAGTCTTAGAACACTAGCCACAGGGAATCTTCCTTGTAGGGGATTCTCAGCCTTGGTTGGCATCTGGACTGGCCCTTTCACTTTGAGATTCTTTTCTTGGCACCTCTGATAAAATCAGCACACACCTTCCCCAGGGACTTGACATTGCGGCTGGTTAGTGTGATTCTAATTCTGTGGATCGCCATCTCTGGTTCTATGGGTGTCTTCCTGGTATCTTTAAAAACCATATCTGCGGCTCGGCTTCCTGACCAACTTGTTCCTCGGCAAGAGCTAACAGCTGTGAGTCAGGAGCCAGCAATCACGTCTTCCTCAAAGAGGATTCTGCATGTTTTTTGGAATAAATTTGTTGATTTCATAATTGAAGTGAGAAAAAAAACCTAAAATACCCCATCTTATAAATGTTTTAGAAATGAAAAAAAAAATAGGATCCAATGTCAGCTTTTCTTTTGAATCTGACTTACCAAGGGAGAGAGAAACTGTGAGGAAAAATTAGAAAGTCATCTAAACACCAACCTCCCTTAAACTCAAGATCAGAGAAGGAAAAGTGAAGTGTTTTTACAGCTCACTATCTCCCTAGGAAATGCCCTGATACCTAGACAGGAAAATGAGGGATCTGAGTGAGTGAAAGTCTCCTTCCTACCTATTCTCTCTCCTCTCCCCTGATTTGACCCTTAAAGTCATTACCTCATCCCAAAGAAATCTTTACCTTTGATTGCCCCCCCACACCCCCCCCCCCACACACACACAGAAGGACAGATATACTAGTGTGTATTCATGTAGATGAGAATGAACTGAGGAAATAAGGAGGAAGTGTTAACTGCTGCCTGGGCTGCCAGTGTCTGAGCTGGGTTGTGTGTCTATGAAGACCAGCAAGACTTTTATATATATATGTATATATAAAAGTCTTGCTGGTTTTCATATATATATATTATTGTTTTTTTACAGAGAGGAAGGGAGAGGGATAGAAAGTTAGAAACATCGATGAGAGAGAGACATCGATCAGCTGCCTTCTGCACACCCCCCACTGGAGATGTGCCCGCAACCAAGGTACATGCCCTTGACCGGAATCAAACCTGGGACCTTTCAGTCCACAGGCCAACGCTCTATCCATTGAGCCAAACTGGTTTCGGCCCAGCAAGACTTTTTGAGGAAACTATACACACGCCTTCTTTTGACAGAAACCTGAAAGATCACCAGAGAATGTGGCAGTAACCACTGTTGACAGCTATGCAAAAATGTCACCCATATTTTCCGTTCCTCCCTTTCAGTACTTGGTACTACGTTGAACATCTGGAGGTAAACTTGCCACATTGAGCAACAATGACAATGCAAGTACAGAATATTAGTGAAATTTGAACGTCAGGTAAACAAATGATTTTTAACATAAGTATGCCCTATATAATGCATGCATTATTTGAAATTCAAATTTCACTAGGCATCCTGTGTTTCATCTGGCAGCCCATGAAGACATTCCCTTGGGGTAAAGAGCATTCCAAGTGCTTAGAGTAGAGATTTCTCAACAATACTCATGAAGCTAGTGATGAAATTAACACTAAAATGCCACATGAAAATAATAAGGGGGAGAAAATATACAAGAATATTTGTGTCTCCATTAGGTGGATCACTTTTGAAAGTATATGATTATCTAACCACTATGTAGTACATCTGAAACTAAAACAAAATAATATTGAATGTAAATTATAATTGAAAAAATAAAATTTATAAACAAAAATAAGTTTTAAAAAATATTTCTACTTCCCCAAGAATGAAATCTGTTAATCAGGGGATAACATGTTTCTTTGAGCAAGAGATCTCCAGTCGACATAGTTGTGACTTCGGAATATTTTCAAATCTCTATTTAAACACGCTATGCTTTTCTGGATTGCACATTGGTTATTTCTTAATCAATAATGCTCCTGTGCCTCATTTATGCAATGAGAAATTTCATCTAAAATGTTGGTGGCCTCCTCAGGTAAGCTGAAGATACTTGGGCCAAGATTCCATTGTTAAGAGGCCACCTGGATTGGTGTGGTTATGTCTTTTTCTTTTAATCAACAGTTACTGAAAGTATAACCACAATCAAGTTGTGGGATGCAGTGGGGAGGGAACCTACAAATTCTCTAATGTTTAAAATGGGTCATTCTCTTATTTGATAAGTTTGGAATCCCTGGTCTAGGGCAATTTCCAGTGCTTCTTTTACCTTTTCAGGATTCCTAGCATTCAGACATCAGTGGTTCTTCTGAAAACTGGTTCTGAGCAAGTAAAATAAGAGAGGAAAATCTTGAGGCTCAAAGTAAGAAGGACTGTCATAAGGGTGATCTAGTGTGATGAGCACTATATTAGTCTTGTTCTCTTAGACAAATTTAACAAATACAGATTGAGGACCTTGTATACAGGAGCACCTTTTGGTGTTTTGTTCTTTATCCTGTAGTTAGATGCCATAGTTATTTATTCTTTAAATGTCAGCATGCAGTGAAGTTCTCCTTATTTTAACATGTTCTTTAATTGATTTGCAAGAGAAAGGAAGAGGGAGAAAGATAAATATAGATTGGTGGCCTCCATATGCACCCTTACCAGGGATTGAATCTGAAACCTAGGTATGTGCCCTAAGAATTGAACCAGCAACTTTTTGGTTGGAAAACACCCAACCAACTGAGCCATAATAGCTCGCCTTATCTTATTACCATACTTAAAACTCAAAACATTTCTTCACTCCTAGTACTTTTCTCAGCACATTCCACCATCTGCCATACTATATATTTTGCTGCTTCATGTACTGGTATTATCTGTGCCCTTCAGTGAGCAAGAATTTATATTTTTTAATTTTCTTGTTTCTATTCCTTCACCTCCTCTCCTTTGGCAACCATCAGCTTGCTCTCTATATCTGTGGGTCTGTTTCTCTTCTGTTTTATTATTTGTTTTTTTAGATTCCACATATAAGTGAGATCATATGGTATTTGTATTTCTCTGTATGACTTATTTCACTTAGCATAGTATCCTCTAGGTCCATATCACATCTTCTTTGTCCATTCATCTGCTGAGGGACATCTCAGTTGCTTCCATATCTTAGCTATTACTAGTAATGCTACAAAGAACATAGGTCTGCATGTATATTTTCAAATTAGTGTTTTTGTTTTCTTTGGATGAATGCCCAGAAGTGGAATTACTGGATAGTTCTACTACAGTTCTATTTTTAATTTTTTGAGGAATCTCCATACTATTTTCTATAGTGACTGCACCAATTTACAATCTCACCAAAAGTGAGTTCCCTTTTCTCCACATCCTCTTCAGCACTTATTTGTTGATTTATTGATGACAGATTCTGACAAGTATGAAGTGATATCTCATGTGATTTTAATTTAAATTTCCCTGATGATTAGTGATGTTGAGCAAACTGGACTGTCTGGCAGCAGGCAAAACTCAATTTTATATGTCTTTCAGCCACCCATATATCCTCTTGAGAGAACTGTCTATTCAAGTCCTCTTCCCATTTTTTAATTGAATTGTTTAGTTTTGTTTTTGGTGTTGTGTGAGTTATTTATATATTGTTGATGTTAACCCCTTATTTGGATATATCATTTACAAATATCTTCTCCCACTCAGTTGGTTGTCTTCATTTTGTTGATGGTTTCTTTCACTGTGCAAAAACTTTTTAGTTTGATATTTATTGTTTTTGTTTGTTTGTTTGTTACCCTTGTTTCAAGGTGATGTAGCCAAAAAGATATTGCTGAGAACAATGCTAAAGAGCTTACTGACTCTGCCGAGACCGGTTTGGTTCAGTGGATAGAGCGTGGGCTTGCGGACTGAAAGGTCCCAGATTCGATTCCATTTGGGGGCATGTACCTTGCTTGTGGGCACATCTCCACTGTGGGCCGTGCAGGAGGTGGCTGATCAATGTCTCCCTCTCATAGATGTTTCTGACTTTCTATCTCTCTCCCTTCTTCTCTGTAAAAAATATATTTTTTTAAAAAGAGCTTACTGACTCTATTTTCATCTAGTAATTTTATAGTTTCAGTTCTAACATCTAAGTCTTTAATACTACAATAATTTAGATGGGATAATTTATAGACATTTTGATCTCCATAAAAGAGGTGTTAAAAAGTTACTTTTTTACTTACTTTCATTTATTCTCACTTTATAAATACAGGATGGGCAAAAGTAGGCTCACAGTTTTGAGTACATGAAACAGAGTTTACTCTTGTATTATTATTTTTTATGTATTGTATTGTTTTCCACTCAGACAACTGAAAACTTAATTTTGCTTCATCCTGTATTTATGCTGCACTAACTCTGGACCAGTTATGACATTCCTCTCTTGTTGACAATCAGCTGCATACTAAATCTTCCAAAGATATAAATGAAAAGGAAGACAAAGTCTCTTGTTCAGTGATTTCTGATGTAGATGATGCCTCCAAAAGCATATATATAATTTTAAATTATATTTATATATTTTAAATACCAATTTTAAAATACTGACATTAACACATGTTACAGAATTTCCATGTCTTAGTGTGAAAACAACTGAGAAACATTATTCTAGCCACATTAACTCACTTTCTGCCTTTGATTGCAAATATGCAAGTCAATCTTGAACCAGACTTCTTCCACTTGAAGCTTCCTACTTTGAAAAAGATCCTGCTTAATTACTTAGTGGACTCTGTGGCGCACAGTGTGTTCTTTGTAATTTAATTTGAGTTGTGACCCATCTGTTGCAATCCAAAACTAATGTTCATTTTAAAAAGAACTTACAAAACACACACAAAAAAACTAAAACGAGAAAATCCAAGATGGTGGCATAAGTAAATACCTAAACTGCTGCCTCACATAGTATTAAAACTACAACTAAAAGACAAAACAGACACCATCCAGAACCATAGGAAAGCTGGCTGAGTGGAAATTCTACAATTAGAAGGAAAGAGGAAAGCACATTGAGAATCAGAGGAGCTGCAAAAGGCTGTGGTATGGAGACACATGAGGGCAGAGAGGACAGGAGGCTGAGTGCGCCCGCGATTGGCTTCCTCAAATGAAAGGGAGACAGAAGCTCCTAATTATGCTGAACTCCAGTCCCGGGTGAGACTCTGGGAACCCAGACCCATTCAGGGGGAATTGAGACTGTCAGGAAAAGAGAAAGTACACTGAGACTCAGGAGAGCTGTGGAAGGCAGAGGTCCAGAGGTACATGAGCAGAGGACTGACTGCTGAGTGCACTGGTGGCTGAGTGCATAGCTGGCTTTCTAAAGCAGGAGGGAGACGGAAGCTCCTGATTGTGCTGAAATCCATTTCTAGATGAGTTTCTAGGAACTCAGATTCATTCGGGGGGAAACTGGACTGTCTGGCAGCAGGCAAAACTCAAGAGCAGCTTTCTCTCAGAGGTGCTTGCAGCGATTACCAAGGGACAATTAGATCCAGGGGCCTCAGAAAGCAGCGTTGACAGGAAGCCAAGGATGTCTGCTCCACCCTAAGACTCCGCCCCATCCAAGCTGAGCACAGAGGCTTTTGCAATTTTGCAAGTCTTGTCTCATAAGGGTGTCTTCAGCACAGAAGTTCTCCCAGGGTAGACACAGCTGATCCTCACAGCCAATTGGCCTGGAGGTCAATTCCTCCCAATGATACCAACAATCAAGACTTAACTACAACAAGGCTATGCACACAGTCCACAAAGGGGTGCACCAAAAGTGTCCACCTCAGATAACTGGGGGAGGCTGAGCCACTGGACCGTATAGAACACCTACCATATGAAGTTACTTTAGCAACTCAGGGAAGCAGTGAAAATGCAGAGACAAAGAAACAGATCACAAATGAAAAAAATAGAGGAAAGCAAATGACTAAATATAGAGTTCAAAACCATGGTTATAAGGTTTTTCAAGGATTTCCTAGAAAAGGCCGATAAATTTAATGAGACCCTCAAAGATATATAACAGGACCAACTAGAAATTAAACATATACTGACTGAAATAAAAAATATTATACAGAGACCTAACAGCAGACTAGAAGAAGGCAAGAATCAAGCCAAAGATTTGAAATACAAAGAAGCAAAAACACTCAACCAGAAAAACAAAAAGAAAAAAGAATCCAAAAATGTGAAGATAGTGTAAGGAGCCTCTCGAACAACTTCGAGAGTACCAACATCAGATCAACAGAATAATCTGGTGAATATAGTAGAATCAGGAGCACAGAAAGGGAGTGGACTGATAATTCTCAGGGAGAAAGGGGTGAGGGGTGTACAGGGAGAGACTGATCAAAAATTATACACCTATGGATGAGGTCAACGGGAGGGAGTTAAGAGTAAAGGGAATGGTGGGATCTGGGTGGAGGGGAGCTATGGAGGGGGAAAAAAGAGAAACAAATGTAATAATCTGAATAATAAAGATTTAATTAAAAAAATGATATTTGCAAAAAAAAAAAAAAAGTACGAACATCAGAATTATGGAAGTGCCAGAAGAAGAGAGAGAGCAAGATACTGAAAACCTTATTTTAAGAAATAATGACTGAAAACTTCCCCCACCTGGTGAAAAAAAAAATAGACTTACAAGTCCAGGAAGCACACAGAACACAAAACAAAAGGAATCCAAAGAGGACCACACCAAGACACATCATCATTAAAATGCCAAGAGCGAAAGACAAAGAGAATATTAAAAGCAACAAGAGAAAAACAGTTAATTACCTACAAGGGAGCACCCATACGACTGTCAGCTGATTTCTCAACAGAAACGATGCAGGCCAGACGGGAGTGGCAAGAAATATTCAACGTGATGAATAGCAAGACCCTACAACCAAGAATAATCTATCCAGCAAAGCTATCATTCAGAATTGAAGGGCAGATAAAGAACTTCACAGATAAGAAAAAGCTAAAGGAGTTCATCAGCACCAAACCAGTATTATATGAAATGCTGAAAGGTATTCTTTAAGAAGAGGAAGAAGAAAAAGGTAAAGATAAATATTATGAACAATATATACATGTTTTATCAACAAGTGAATCTAAAAATCAAGTGAATAAAAAATCTGATGAACAGAATAAACTGATGAATATAATAGATTCAGGGGAATAGAAAGGGAGTGGACTGACAATTCTCAGGGGAAAAAACTGGGGGGGTGCAGGAAGAGACTGGACAAAAATTGTACACCTGTGGATGAGGACAGTGGCAGGGAGTTAAGGACAGAGAGTGGATGGGAACTGGGTGGAGGGGAACTATGGGGGGAAAAAAGAGGAACAATTTTAATAATCTGAATAATAAAGATTTATTAAATTTAAAAAATCTAAAACTGTTTGGAAAGGTGATTTCTTTCTTTTTAAAAAAATATTTTATTTATTTCAGAGATAAAGGTAGAGACAGAAATATCAATTGATTGGCTGCCTCCTGCACACCTCTCACTGGGGATCGAATCCACAACCCAAGCATTTGCCCTGACTGGGAATCAAACTGTGACCTCCTTGTTCATAGATCAATGCTCAACCACTGAACTATGCCAGCCAGATGCAAAATAATTTCTTAATTTATTGTTTTCGATTTAAAATGACAGAGTTGTTTATGGCTAATTTGTCTTAAATCTACCTGCAGTGCTGTCTTAGAAAATATTCCCAATAAGAAGTCTTCAAAGCACTTCCTCATTTTAATAGTGGACTAAACTTACACCAAGTCTTGGGGGGCAGGAAGAGGGTAAAGTGAAGAAAGATTGTGTAATAATAACACCTTAAAATTGTGTAAGACTTTTAACCTTCAAAGTGCATGATCTGATTAATTCCATGGAGGACCCTATAAATGTGATTGAGAACACAGGAAAAATTGAGGCTATTACTCATGCAAGGTTCACATCAGAGGCCCAGTCTCCTATATCCCCCCACTTCCAGCCTTTTTCACTCTTTCTAACTGACAGAAATCAAATAAAAAGGTATCTAATTAACTGATAAATCAGAAATTTGGTGGGAAAAACAATATAACTAGAGAAATTGCTGTGCAAGTAAAATAACATAACCAATGGATAAAAAAAGTTGCGGTACATTTACACAATGGAATACTATGCAACTGTAAAAAAGGAAAGAACTTCTACCATTTGCAACAGCATGGGTGGACCTGGAGAGAATTATGCTAAGCAAAATAAGTCAGTTAGAGAAAGATAAGTATCACATGATCTCACTCATATGTGGAATCTTATGAACAAAATAAACTGATGTACAAAATAGATCCAGAAATGTAGAAGCATGGAAAAGACTATGGAATCTCAGAGGGAAGGAGTGGGTGGATGGGAAGAGATCAACCAAACCCAAAGACATTGACAATAGGGTGGTGAAGGCCTGGGTGGGGGCAGGCTAGAAGAGGTCAATGGGAGTGAAAGATGGATATATGTAATTCTTTCAACAATAAAGATGTGGGGGGAGGGGAGGGACAAAGAAAGAAAAGTTGCAAACCCCACAAAGACTGACAGGAGTTTTTCAACTAACTTTTTTGGATCTACTTGGACACACTGAGGGAGCTGAGAGATCCTACACTGGATTGTCTTTGAGGTCCTATCCAGCTCCTTGATACCACTATTCAGTGTCCCCATCCAGTGTTTCTGGCCAGCATCAAAGGGAGAAAGAGAAAAAAACATCATCAGAAATAAGAAGGCTGCTAACTGGCACTAGGGATGGAAAATGAAAGCAGGTCTGGGGGTATCTATCTCTGTTAATCAGCACAAATATGGCTTAGTATTCATTTAAACAATGCCAATAAAGTAAGGACTTAAAGCACCTACAAATGCTTTACCCTTAGTGTCTCATCTTATCTGCCCATCTCCAAAGGATACGAATTACTCTTAACCTCATTGTATTAACAGAGGAGAAAACTAAGGCTTAGAAAAGATAGATAACTTTTGAAAGACTTCTCACACTTAGTAAAATGGTAGAGCTGGGATTTGAACATGGTCTGGCTGATGCTGGAATCCATGCTCCTGCTAATATGCTCTTGTTCTTTCCTGGGAGTCAGTGAAACTCCCTGTTTGAAGAACAATAAGAATTCCAGCGTGCTTGGCCCAGCGGGATGCAGGGCAGGAGGGGAAATAAGGGAAGAAGTCTAGAAGTGAGGTTCAAAGGCTATTCAACATCAACTGAAGAGGTTGCCAATACCGCTGTGGGCAAAGCTTTGCCAAGAACTATCATAATGGTGAAAAGGAAGAGAGAAATGTAGCAGCTCCTGGCAAACGGCTCCTCTGCCAGTATCTGGAAGCAAGAGAAAGCTTTGAAGCAAGGAAGTTACATAGTCTCAATGGTATTTCTGGAAGATTAATTTGGCAGCCGTGTACAGAACATACTAAAGAGAGCAAGAGGCTGGAGGCAAGGAAACTGGTTAAGAGGCAAATGCAGACACTCACTCTTGAAATGATGAGTCTGTGCCAGAGCAGAGTAGTGAACAGGGAAAAGGGACAAATATGAGCATTGCCGACCATTAAAGAAGAACTGACGGGCCCTGGTAACCTGCATAGCCAAGACTGTGGTCCATGATGGTCTTAGCGGGAGAGAAAAGAAGGAAGGACACCCAGAATTAGTATTTGCCCCAATCCTGCACACTCAGGGACCTGCCTCTTCTGTCTCCTCACCAGACCACAAGCTCCAAGGAGTCTGAGAACCTTCTGGTGTCTGGCAGCCCCACAGCTTTTCTGCATTCCCAGGGTGTCTGGTAGACTTGGTAAATATTGACTGGCAGTCTGTTTCCTTGGCCTGGAATGCTCCATTCCCACTTTCATCTGGAAACTGTGTAGAAAGGCCTCCTTGCAGTCCCAGCAATAACACGAGAGGCCTCTGTGACTGGTCATCTTAATTGGGTCCCCTACTTTTCTTCCCCATAGAAATATTTCTTCACAGTATTTATTACAATGTGGACTTTATATTTTTTAATTTATTTCTTACTTCCTTTTGTTGTTGATTATAGTTTTTTGTCTTCCCTCGTTGTTTTTTTCTTTTAACTGGGTCCCCGAAAGCTAGCACATTGATGTCCCATAGTAATAAAATATAAGCCACATATGTAATTTTAAATTTCCAGTAGCCTTATCTTTAAAAATAAGGAGAACCCTAGCTAGTTTTGCCCAGTGGATAGAACATCAAACCTCAGACTAAAAGGTCCCAGGTTCAATTCTGGTCAAAGACGGTTGCCTCGGTTACAGGCTCCATCCCTGGACCTGGTCCTGGGCCCATGTAGGAGGCAACCAATCGATGTGTTTCTCTCACACTGATGTTTCTTTGTGTGTGTGTCTCCCCGTCCCTTCCACTTCCTCTCTGAAAATCAATGGAAAAATATCCTCATATGAGGATAAATAAATAAATAAGGAGAAACAGGTGAAATCAATTTTAGTACCACATTTTATTTAACCAAATACATTCAAAATATTATTTAAACATGTACTCTATAGAAAAAATTATTTATTAAATAATTTACATTCCTTTTTATTTGTACTGTTTAAACTTCGTATTTGGTACGTCTAGCATATCTCAATTGGGACTAGCCACATGTCAAGTATTCCTTAGGCACATGTAGCTACCATAAGGAACACTATAGATATATGCAGGATGCTTCACATGTATTGTTTACTTAATAAAAATTGATTCATGAAAAAGTAAAAAATCCCAGGGCTCTTATAAGAATCTCACAGACATAGCCATTTTAAAAGTATAATCATTGTAGGCTAACACAGGAGTCTCTACTTCCTCCTCCAGACATATTTTAGAGGGATCATTATCTCATTTGCTGCTGTCCATTAAGGCTCTGCTATGACACACACACAGAAAATAGTGACATTTGAAGTTCTCCGAATATGCTAAGCTCTCTAAGTATATGCTATGCTTTCTTAGTCCTGGATAGTTTTCCTACGGCCTGGAACTTTTCCCTCTTTCAATTGATTAATACACATGACTCAGTTCAAGACAAAGGGAAGAAAGAAAGAGATGGGGGAAAAGACAATCCAGCAGTCATCTTCATTTCAGCCATGGAATCTTCTTGATCCACTGTCCAAGTGTGAGGGCCCCTTTACTGTGTTTTCCAGGATACTGCTTCTCATGGACTTTTTCATTTATGCTACCACAATACATCTCATCCTCACTGGCTTATAAGCTTCTGGAAAGCAAGCACTGTGTCTTTTATCTTTATATCCTCATTGCCCATAATTTATTGAATGGGTTGTTAAATCTATAATAATAAAAATGTAATATGCTACCCTAACTGGTTTGGCTCAGTGGATAAGAGCATCAACCTTTGGATGGAAGGGTCCCAGGTTCAATTTTGTTCAAGGGCATATACCTTGGTTGCAGGCACATCCCCAGTGGGGAGTGTAAAGGAGGCAGCTGATTGATGTTTCTCTCTCATGATGTTTCTAACTCTCTATCCCTCTCCCTTCCTCTCTGTAAAACACAAATAAAATATATATTTTTAAGAGTGTAATATGCTAATTAGACCAGATGTACTTCCAGACAAAGCCACAGAGGGTGACAGAGCACCACCTTCCCCCACCCCCAGTGGCAGTGGGAGTTGAGGGGTGGGGACCAGGGGCTGAGGCCAAAGACCTTGCATGAATTTCATGCATTGGGCCTCTAGTAAGTAAATAAATGGATGGATGGGTTCATAAGCATACTCATAGCCCTATCTAAGCATAAGAAGCAGTACCTGGTATCTCACAGTCCAAAAAGTTAAAAGAGAGCAAGAGTATTCTTGCAATATCTGCACCCCACTCACGATGACATGATCATGATGACATGAGCAGATAGTATCAGCAGAGTATTCCATGGTTCCTCCAACCATTTCCTAAGAAGCAGTGTTCTAAACTGTGCAGAAAATGTAGCGAAGTTGGAACTTGCCCCCACTTTACCTCCCACCATGTTGTGAAATACGTAGGAATGTGGTGTGTAGGAAGAAGCATGCTAAGCATCAGAATGTGCCCACAGAGTTAAGAAGCCCAGACACACTGATCTGGAGGGGGCAGAGAACATGCAGTGTTGGTATCCATCTACCCCTGGGAAGAATGGCAGATGGTGGTGACAGTACTGAAGGGACCACAGGAACTTAGTTTCCCTAACTCACAACATCCTGGGCAAACACGTTCACTCTATGGGGATACCTTGAGACATGTTTATAGATGGGACTCTTGATTGCACCCTGAAATTGTGATCTGTATTAGGTCTTAGGGCAGAGCTTCTAACCTCTTATGCAGCACACTGGAGTGCTTCTGGAGGTACAGGTGTGCCAGAAGAAAATAAAAATTCCCTCAGTCCAAGGAACAGCCAGTTGAGAATAAGGTGGGGTGGAGGAGCCAAGGCCTGTGAAGGCCAGACAGACATCCCTGGCCTAATGCCTAAGAATGAATGCTTTGCTGATCTACACCTCCTGCCTATTGCCTCATATCTACATAGTGTCAAGTTCTATATACTGTATATTGCAACATGAAAAATGTTGGAAAGCTAAACTACATGAGATGAATGAGCAGCACCTTTTAAAAAAAGATTCTGTCTTAATAGAGCCAAGTGGGTCAAAGGTAATAGATATGATGGTAACAAGAATCTGACCCAACAGCCTCTCGGGATTGGGAACTCTCAAACATAAGTATAGCCCTTGGCTGGTGTAGCTCAGTTGTTTGGGCATCATCCCATGTAACAAAAAGGTTGCTCGATTCTTTGTCAGGGCACATGCTTAGTTTGTGGGCTCAATCCCTGGTAGGGGGCATGCAGGAAGCAGCTGATCAATGTTTCACTCTTGCATCAATGTTTCTCTCTCCCCACTTCCCAATCTCTCTCTCTAAAAATCAATTTTAAAACCTTTAAAAAAAGAAAGAGCGGGAGAATCCAAGATGGCGGCACAGGTAAACACCTACACTGCTGCCTCACAGAACAATTTCAAAACTACAACTAAAAGACAGAACGCACATCATCCAGAACCACAGGAAAACTGGCTGAGGGGAAATTCTACAACTAGAAGGAAAGAGAGGGACTCACAGAAACCCAGAGGAGCTGCAAAAAGCTGAGGTATGGAGACGCGCGTGTGGAGAAAGCGGGTTCCAGAGTACCTGGCTGGCTGTCTCTGGTGGGAGGGAAACGGAGACTCTCAAAGGCATTGAACCCCTTATCCTACGACACTAAACTCCAGATCCAGCTGAAACTCATACAGCGGGGGGAAGTTTGGACTGTGAAAAGGGAGAAGTGCACAGAAATTTAGGGGAGTCGCAAAAGATCAGAAGTCTAGTGGCGCGCTCGGCACTGCACGCAGAGGACCGACTGCTGATTTGCTGCTCGCTTTTATGAGTGGGTGGGAAACAGACCCTCCCAACTGTGCCAGTTCTAACTCCACTAAACCCCAGTTTCGGGCAAAACTCTGGGGACCCAGACTCATGTGGTCCTGGAGCACAGGGAAGCCAGAGGGGCAGCAGTCTAGAGGCACTGCAAGAGAATGCGTGCACAGGCACCACTCCAGGGATTACCCAGTCACGTGAGACTCAGGGGCCATGGAGGGCAGGGCCAAATGGAAGGCAAGGCAGTCCTTTAAGCCCTGACACTCCACCCATCCCAAGCTCAACAGAGAGGTTTTTGCAGTTCCAACACAGAAGTTCTCTCAGCATAGTGAAAATGCCAAGACAAGGGAAGGGATTACAAACAAAAGAAATGGAGGAAAACAAACAACGGGATATAGAGTTCAAAATCACGCTTATAAGGTTTTTCAAGAATATCCTAGAAAGTTGGATAAAGTTAGTGAGATCCAAGGGGAGATGAAAAAGGACCAACTAGACGTGGAAAAGGTCCAACTAGAGATGGAAAAGGTCCAATTAGAGATGAAAAAAGACCAACTAGAAATTAAACATACACTGACTGAAATAAAAAATATTACACAGAGTCCTAACAGCAGACTAAAGAAAGACAAGAATCAAGTCAAAAAAATTGAAATATAAAGAATCAGAAAACACTCAACTAGAAAAGCAAGAAGAGAAAAGAATTCAAAAATGTGAAGATAATGTAAGGAGCCTCTGGGATAGCTTCAAGCGTACCAACATCAGAATTGTGGGGGTGCCAGAAGATGAGAGAGAGCAAGATATTGAAAACTTATTTAAAGAAATAATGAATGAAAACTTCCCACTGGTAAAAAAAAAAAAAAAAAAAAAAATAGACTTACAAGTCCAGGAAGCACAAAGAATCCCATATAAAAGGAATCCAAAGAGGACTACACCAAGACACATCATCATTAAAATACCAAGAGCAAAAGACAAAGAGAGAATATTAAAAGCAGCAAGAGAAAAACAGTTAATTACCTACAAGAGAGCACCCATACGGCTGTCAGCTGATTTCTCAACAGAAACGATGCAGGCCAGATGGGAGTGGCAAGAAATATTCAACGTGATGAATAGCAAGAACCTACAACCAAGAATACCCTATTCAGCAAAGCTATCATTCAGAATTGAAGGGCAGATAAAGAGCTTCACAGAGAAGAAAAAGCTAAAGGAGTTCATCAACTCCAAACCAGTATTATATGAAATGCTGAAAGGTACTTTTTTAGAAGAGAAAGAAGAAAAAGGTAAAAGCCAAAAATTTATAAACAACAAATGCATATCTATCAACAAGTGAATCTAAAAATTGAGTGAATTAAAAATTTGATCAACAGAATAAACTGGTGAATATACTAGAATCAGGAGCACAGAAAAGGAGTGGACTGATAATTCTCGGGGGGAAAGGGGTGAGGGGTGTACAGGAAGAGACTGGACAAAAATCATACACCTATGGATGAGGTCAATGGGAGGGAGGTAAGGGCAGAGGGAAGGGTGGGAGCTGGGTGGAGAGGTGCTATGGAGGGGAAAAAAGAGAAATAAATGTAATAATCTGAATAAGAAAGATTTAATTTAAAAAAAAAAGAAGAAGAAGAAAGTTCTAAAATGAATCATCTATGCTTCCCCCCTAAGAAACTAGAAAAAAAGAAGAGCAAATTAAATCCAAAGTAAGCAGAAAAAATAAATAATAAGACTTCTAACAGAAATTAATAAAGCTGAAAACAGGAAATCAATATAGAAAACCAACAAAACCAAAAACTGGTTCTTTGGAAAAAATCAATAAATTGATAACCACTAGCTAGGCTCACTAAGGAAAAAAGAGAGAAGACACAAATTGCTAAATGAAATGAAAGAGGGGATGTTTTAAAGTTCTGTGAATATTAAAAAAATAATAATAAAGGAAACTCTGTACCCACAAATTTGATAACCTAGATAAGATGGACTGATTTCTTAAAAGACACAATCTATCAAACTCACACACAACAATTTTGATAGGACTATATCTATTAAAGAAATTAAATAACAGAAAGCACCAGGCTCAGGTGGATTCACTGGTGAATTCTACCAAACAATTAATAAAGAAATTATACTCATTCCCTGCAATCTCTTTCAGAAGATAGAATCAAAGAGAATACTTCCTAACTTATTTTATGAAGCTAGCATTACCCCAAAACCAATATCAGATATTTCCAAAAAATAAAGCTACAGACCAATACATCTCATGAACACAGATACACAATTTCTCAGCAAATTATTAACAAATAAAATACAACAAGGTATAAAATAATTATATACCACAACAAAGTGAGATTTATCACGTGTGCAAAGCTGATTTAATATTTGAAAATCAATTAGTGTAATCCATCACAACAGACTAAAAGAGAAAAATCACCAAATTATGTCAATAAATACAGAAAAGGCTTTGACAAAATCCAACACCCACTCATGATTAAAAAAACAATTCCCCTACAATCAAGATTACTCTACCCTGCAAAGCTATCATTTAAAGAATTGAAAGACAAAGAGTTTTCCAGACAAGAAAAAATTAAAGGAGTTCATCATCACCAAATCAGTATTACATGAAATGTTAAAGGGTCTTCTTTAAGAAGAAGATAAAAATATGAACAATAAAAAAACAATAATATATATCTATCAATAGTGAAATCTAAAAATAAAATAAACAAACAAGCTGAACAGAAACAGACTCAGAGATAGTTTTGTTGGTTGCCAAATGGGAAAGAGGTTGAGGGGGATGAGTGAAAAAGGTGAAAGGATTAAGAAGTACAAATTTGTTGTTCCAGAATAGCCATGGAGAATACAGCATAGGGAATATATTCAATAATATTCTATAGCAACTATAATACTGTCAATAAAATTTAAAATAAATGATAATAATAATAACCTAATACATAACTATGTATGATGTCAGGTGAGTGTGAGATTTATTGGGCTGATCACTTAAGTTATGTAATATCTAATAACTGGGGTGTTCACCTGAAACTAGTATAATAATGTATGTCAACTGGGATTATAATTTTAAATGATAAAATATTTTTTTAAAAAATATCTCAGCAAACTAAGAACATTAGAGAATTTACTCAGCTTTATAAAGAATATCTACAAAACTGTAAAGTTAACATCATATTTTGTTGTTGTTGTTGTTGTTGTTGTTAATCCTAACCCAAGAATATTTTTTACATTGATAATTTTTTTAGAGAGAGTATAAAAAGATGGGGAGAGACATACACATATATCAATTGGATGTCTCCCACATATGCCCCAACCAGGATTGGGTATCAAACCTGCAACTCAAGTACATATCCTTGATTGGAACTTGAACCCGCAGCCTATCAGTTCACAAGCCAATACTCTAACCACTGGACAAAACAGTCAATAAAGGAAACTTTGTACCTGCAAATTTGATAAAGATCTTATGAACATTAAAGGAATAATAAACAGGGCAACATCATACTTGATGGTGAGAAATTAGAAGCTTTCCTGCTAAAATCAGAAAAAGGCAAAGATATTCCCCCCTCACCTCTCTTTTTCAATATTGGATTTGAAGTCTTAACTAACACAATAAGACAAGGAAGGAGAGAAAAAAGGCAAACTTTGGGAAGAAATAAATAAAACTATCTTTATTCATAGATGATATCATCATCTGTGCAAAAAATCCTTTAAAAATCAACAAAAACACTTCTGGAGCCGAAACCAGTTTGGCTCAGTGGATAGAGCGTCGGCCTAGACTGAAAGGTCCCAGGTTTGATTCCGGTCAAAGGCATGTACATTGGTTGAGGGCACATCCCCAGTAGGGGGCGTGCAGGAGGCGGCTGATCGATGTCTATCTCTCATCAATGTTTCTGACTTTCTATCCCTCTTTCTTCCTCTCTGTAAAAAATCAAGAAAATATATTTAAAAAAAACACTTCTGGAACTAATAAGTGATTATAGCAAGATTTCATTATACATATCTAGTGTGCAAAAGTCCATCATTTTCCTATATACCAGCAATGAATACATACAATTTGAAATTTAAAACACAATAGCATTTACATAAGCACCAAAAAATAATAAAGTACTTAGATAAAAACCTAATAAAATATATCTAAGATCTACAGGAAAACTATAAATCACTGATGAAAGAAATCAAAGAACTAAATAAATGAAGAGATATACATGTTAATTGATAGGATTAATACTGTCAAAATATCTTTTCTTCCCAATTTGATCTATAGATTCAATGTAATCCCAATCAAAATCCCAGCAAGTTATTTTTGTAGATATCAACAAATTAATTCTAAAGTATATATAGATGGGAAAAGATCCAGAATAGCCAAGACAATATTGAAAGAAAAAAATCAGAGGACTGGCTCTACCAAAGATTTACTATGGAGCTACAGTAATTAAGCCAGTGTGACACATAGAACAGTAGAACAGAATAGAGGGTCCAGAAACACACCCATATAAATATAGTCAACTCATCTTTGACAACGGAACAAAGGCAGTACAATGAAGAAAATATAGTATTTTCAACAAATGGTTTTGGAGCAACTGGACATCCACATGCAAAAATAAATAAATCTAAACTTTATATCCTTCACAAAAGTTAACTAAACATGTATCATAGACCTAAATACGCAATGCAAAACTAGAAGCCAATCTAGGTGACTTTATAGATACAACAGCAATAATCCATGAGAGAAATAATTGATAATTTGGATTTATTACAACTAAAAATATTTGTTCTATAAAAGTCCCTGTCAAAAGAAATGGAAGACAATGGAGAAAATATTTGCAAAAGATATATCTGATAAAGGACTGTTATGCAAAATAAACTCAACAATAAAAAAAAAAAAAAAAAACAGAAAGAAATTTAAGACACAAGTACATGGAAAGCCAAAACCAGTTTGACTCAGTGGATGGAGCATCGGCCTACGGACTGAAAGGTCCCAGTTTCGATTCCGGTCAAGGGCATGTGCCTTGGTTTTGGGCACATCCCCAGTAGGGGACGTGCAGAAAGCAACTGATGGATGTATCTCTCTCATCGATGTTTCTAACTTTCTGTCCCTCTCCCTTTCTCTCTGTAAAAAATCAATGAAATATATTTAAAAAAAAACAAATACATGGAAAATAATTCATGCTTATGAACTGAAAGAATTAATGTTATTAATATTTTGTACTATCCGTACTAGATTCAATGCTATCCCTTTTGAACTTCCAATGGCATTTTTCACAGAAATAGAACAAATAATCTTAAAATTCATATGGAATCACAAAAGACCATGAATAGCCAAAGCAGACTTGAGAAAAAAAGCAAAAAAAGCATCATACTCACTAATTTCAAACTATATTACAAAGCTATAGTAACCAAAAGAGTATAGTATGGGCATAAAAATAGACATATAGGTCAATGAAACAAAATAGAGAGCCCAGAAATAAATCCATACCTATATGGTCAATTAATATATGACAAAGCAAACAGAAACATATAATGAATGGGGTAAAGACAGTCTATTAAAGAAATGGTATTGGGAAAATTAGATACATGCAAAAGAATAAAACTGAACTGGTATTTTACAATACACACAAAATATCAACTCCAAATGGATTAAAGATGTGACCATTAAAAAAACCTGAAACCATATTAACTCCTAAAAGAAAAAATCAATAGTAAGCTCCTTGACATCTTGGCAATGATTTTTTTAAATTTGACACCAAAAGCATAAGCAAAAAAATAAAAAACAACGGGACAACATTAAACTATAAAGCTTCTGCGCAGCCAAGAAAACCATCAACAAACATCTAACATAGCCCTAAAAGAAAACTCAAAAGTCATATTCTGTGCTCCCAAACAAACCTTGCTTTCATGAGCCAAAAGTAGTGAGTCCCCAGTGAATCAACAAGAGGGAGGTGAGGAGGCAACAGGCACTTCTCAGTTATAACAAGAGGCACTGTCTGGAAATCATGTTCTGTTCACTGAAAAGGAGCTCTCTTGTACCTCATTAGAAGCCAACTATGTCCAAACCAGCTGAGCCATGCTCTGGCTCCAGCCCAGCAAAGAGCCACCCTGAAATACCTGCCAAATTCCACAGTCACTTGTGAGATGTAGGTCACCCTCTGCTGATTTGTTTCTTGTTGCACCATGATGTTCACTCTGTTGCTCTCCTCTGAAATCTCTCTAATATATCCCAATTTCCAGAGTTTTATTTGCCTTCCTCTGCAATAGACATGTTCTTGGGGTCTTGCCAACAGGAGACAAAAAGAAACTTCAATTTTCCCCCAAAGAACATCCCCCAAGTGCATCCTCCTAGAAGGGCCTGTCTCCCATGCCAAGGCAATGAGCACACCGTGTCTGGGAGCTCACACCCTCAGGACCAGGCATGTGGTCACATTTTCACCATCAAATGGGAAGGGAAGTTATAACGGGTTCTGTACCCCAAGAGAGGCTGGAAACAAACCTATTTGGGGGACCATCCCATCTTGTTTGCATGTCAGCCCATTCCAAAATATTTTAAAGTTGCTTACAAACACTTACAGAATTGACAACATAAAATAAAGAGTAATGAAAACAATGGAAAGATGAGGAGCTAGAATCTTCTGAGTTGGAGGTGGGGACAATTCAATTGGCAACAATTCAATGATTTCTTTATTCTCACTTTATTCTTTCATTCCTTTACTGGTTTTCTGTGATTCCAGCTA
>PVJN01024627.1:0-30917 GCA_004026805.1 Lasiurus borealis
GGTTTTATTTGTTTTTTTAAAAATTAATGTATTACATGTGTACATATCTTCCCATTCCCTACTCTCACACATGCCCTCATCCCCCCCCCCCCCCAGTGTCTTGCCTCCCGCAGGGTTTTTCAGCAGCATTTGTGTTTTTTTAATCTGCTCCCTGCACTCTTGCAGGCAGAGCAAGAGGTGAGAGGTGACAGGAGGAATTTTACTCGCCTCCTTATTCTGTTAGCATCTCTTGTAATCTAAATGCTTATGCATTTATATCGGTGGTATGTATAGCAGATATCGACATCATGCCTTACCTCTCTACCTGATAGTATAAACCATCCTCTATGTCACAGATTTTTCAACCTTTTTCATCTTATGGCACTCAAACTAATAACAAAAATTCTGCAGCGCACCAAAAGGTTTATTTTTTGTAGATCTGGAAAAAAAAAAGATATAATTTAAATTCATTCCCATCGGACAGCGTTGTGTTAGCTGTTTTCATTTTTTTTTTTTATTTGACGATCTAAGGGAAAAGAGGTTAGTGCCCCTGACTAAATAGTTTAGAAATGTTTTAGAAATTCCTGTGGCACACAAGTGTGCCTCCTGCGGCACATTGGTTGAAAATTGCTGTTATATGTAGCTGAAAACATACCTTGTTCCTGGGCTTTTATAAGGAAAAAATACTGCATCCTCTCACTTTCCAGGACATTTATTTCTATTTTCCTCCCAGAGGTTGAAGAGGCCGAGAAATTGCCTAAGCAAGTCCACTTGATATAAAGTTCGTCCCAGGGTGGTCGGTCAAAATAGAATATACAATCTGCGAGTCAACATAAGCTCTCCAAATGTACTTACAGAGCATTTAATAGAAATAACTGCCTTCTACTAGGCTGCTGATCTTAGCAAGAATAGTGAATATTTTAAATTTCAATTAGTGTTATAATTAGTATTGGTAAGTTTATCATTCATCTCTAAAGTGAATATTAAGATGTGCAGTATCATTCTTAAATGTTAGAATATTTACATAAAATGAACTTAAAATGCAGCCTATTTACTGTTCAAGATCAAAAGTCATTGGTTTTAAGTGGGCTTTACTATTAAGGATCTTAAAAACTACAGGTTTGCATTCTGAACATTCATTGCTAGGCAAGTCATTAGAGACAGCTTGACCTTCACCACTTAGAGTTCAGAGCATCTGTTTAATTAAAATATGGATATACAGATACAATAAACAAAGACTATTGATCGCTTGGTTTCCCTGCCAGCAATCTGTAACAAGCTTAAAAACAATCACAGTACAAAATCAAGTACAAGTACAAATGAGTGAAAGAACAGTTCCTAGAGTGTTGGCCACACCAGACTTAAAGGAACTGGCACTGTCCTTGTTAGCATTTGGAAGCAGCTTCAAAATTAGACAAAGCTCCTTTCAGTAGAAATCTGAAAGTGAAGGTCACCAACTCCAAGGATAAATATAAAGAGTAAGGGATAAAATATATAATTCAACAGAACCCACTGAAACTGCACTGTGAGATCGACAAACTGTATGAGTTGGGTAGTAGTTATGAAAATATTCAAAGCATCATTGGAAACCTGGTTAAGGTTTGTAAAAATAAACTGAATGTTGTTTTCCAAGGATATTGGAAAGGAATATCAAGTCGTGGTCACTGTGACACTATGCGAAGCATCAGTGAGACAACTAAGAGCTCTGGAGTATTTTTTTGTTGTTGTTGTTTTTGTTTTTTGCTATGAGAAAGGGATTTAAGAATTGAGGGAGAAGATGCCAAGGCATGTGAAAAGAGTGAGAGCAGGTTTAAAGACCAGAGTTTCAAAGATGACAACCGATGAAAGATAACATGTAATCATTAGCAATTTCATGCCAAAAAGTAAAATATTAGTTAATTACGTGGGGAACAGTAATGCTGTCTTAAAACCTTTATAGGAATTTGAAGGAAACTTGCATTTCCAGTAACAAATTGTAAGAACCTTTAAAAATGTGTTTATATGAATGAAAATTTTATGAAAGTAAATATAAAATAATTCGCTAGTTTGTGCATTGAGGCAAACTAGTCTTCCAAAAATAACCTTTTCTCTAGTTGTTGAGGAAGATGTGGACTACCTAATATGTCTTCTGTGTAAATACTAATAGCAACAAAAATTGACATACAGTAGAAACTTTTTGTTGTGGTGGTTGTTAATCTCTTCCAAGGATGTTTTTTTTCCCATTGATTTTTTTTTTTTTTAGAGTAGAAGTGAGGAAGGTGAGGGGAGAGAGAGAGTCCTGAGTCCTATGGGTTGCCTCCTGCACCTGCCTGGACTGAAGCCAGGAATCAAAACCTGCAACCCAGGAATGCTCCTTTGACCAGAAATCAAACTTACTACCCTTTGGTGCAAGGGCCGATGCTCCAACCACTGAGAGTACTGGCCAGGGCTACAGAAGAAACTTCTTTAATCACCTTCCAATTAATCGGCTTGCTAAATACTGCTCCCCACCACCTGTGTGGGCACAGCTAGTAAGGTTTAGTGCTTTTGGGGCACCTTCCCCCTTTCACTCCTACTAGTAGATCTTTGTATACTTCTTGAGTTAGCTTTTCAACCCCATTTTGACATTGTGGCTATTATAAACTGGGGGCCCAGTGCACGATTTCATGCATCTTGAAAGGAACTGTGGGCTGCTAGGCTTAGTGGGCACAAAGGCAGGTCTCAGCCCATCCTCCTCGCCCCCACCATGGCCCTCCCCACAGCAGCCCCTGGTTCCCTGTCTGTAGGCAGCCCTATTCCTGCCCCTGCCACTCCCACATGCTAATGGCACTGGCTTCACTGGCACCTGTTGAGGGCATGAAACAATTGGTTTCAGCTGTGGGTGGGAGTGGTGGCTGCTGTCCTGATTGTCCCTCAGGAGCATGAGGAGGTGGAAAAGCCCTTAGGGGGGATTGGAGCCAACGCTCACACCCGTTGATGCTACTGAGCGATCATGACTGGTGCCAGGCACCAACAGTGGGTGTGAGCGGCAGCTCCGGTGCTGGCAATGGGTGTGAGTAAGGCCGTCACTGGCAGCAGGTGCAAGAGGTGGCTGCCAGCTCTGATCACCCCTCAGGAGTAGGTGAAGGTGGAGAACACTTGTGGGGAAATTGGGGCTGGTAGCTGCTGCTTGTACCCGCAGAAGGCGCTGAGTGATCAGGACCTGCACTGGGCACCAGCAGTAGGTACAAGCAGCAGCTCTGGGACCGGCAGCGGGTGTGAGTGGGACCAGCACTGGCAGCAGGTGTGAGCACCAGGTGGGACCGCAGCACGGGAGCAAAGAATTTTCAGTAACCACCAGAGGCTCCCGCTGATGACAGTGACTAGTGCCCTGTCTTGGTCTGGTGCCCTCGCTCACCTGCTCCACCATCCTGTCGCTACTGATGCCTGCCATGTTCCGTGCTCTGCCACCTGCTACCAACATCCACCATATTCTGGGCACACCTCCTGATGGTTAGTGCATGTCATACTGATTGGTTGTTTGTTCTACCATTCAGCCTATTTGCACATTAGCCTTTTATTATATAGGATGCATATAAATTAAATATTATGTAAAACAAGCAAATGTAAATGTACAGCTGAAAACTTTGGATGACTTGAGATAGGTGAGTTGCTTAAAAACAAAAATCGCCATTAAATTAGATTTGAAGCAAAAACTGTAGTTGATTGTGAAGAAAAGAATCTAAAGTTTAAACAGATGCTGAAAGTATATTGCTTAATTTACAAGAACCTAAGGTGGTCATCCTAGATGATACATTACTCCTAAAGTTGAAATAAGTGAATGGATAAAAGATAAAGAAGGTGTGGTATACACACAATAGGATATTACTCAGTCATAAAAAAAGATTGAAATCTTGCTATTTGTGACTACATGTATGGACTTTGAGGTCATCATGCTAAGTTAAATAAGTGAGATAGAGAAGGACAAATACCATATGATCTCACTTATAAGGGGAAACTAGAGAAACAAAATAAATGAATAAAATAAAACAGATACAGAGCCACTGATATAGAGAACAAGCAGATGTTTGTCAAGGATGGTGGTGAATGGGAAAAAACATTTTTTAAGTTACAGGTTATATAATCCTTTATAATAAAATGTTCATATACAAATTGACTGAATGGCTGAACAACCGGTCCTTAATACACACACTGACCCCCATGGGGCAGATGCTCAACACAGGAGCTGCCCCTGGTGATCAGTGCACTGTCACACGGGGAGTGCCACTCAGCCAGAAGCCCTGAGCTGGGCTCATAGCTGGCGAGCACAGCGGAGGTGGCAGAAGCATGTCCCACCTCTGTGGCAGGGCTAAGGATGTCCGACTGACCCCTTGGGCCCATCCCCCAGCTAAGCTGTCAGTTGAACATCCCCTGAGGGCTCCCAGACTGCAAGAGGGCAAAGGCCAGGCTGAGGAACACCCCTCCCCCAGTGCACAAATTCTGTGCACTGAGCCTCTAGTTCCATTTATATTAAACATCCAGAATAGGTAAATCCACAAATACAGAGAGTCAATTAGTGCCTACAAGAGGCTGGTGAATGCAGGGAATGAGGACTGATGGCTTTGGGCCCAGAGCTTCTTTGCCAGCTGGCAAAATGTTCTGGAAATAGACAATAGTATTTATGAGGGAGGAAAAGAGTTGCAACTAGTTAATATACTCTAAGAAAAGCCCATGCCTTATATTAAAAGATAAGTAAATGATAATGTATGGACATCTTTTAAGTGTTTAAGATGTCTAGTTTGTGTTTTTTTTTAAATAATTTTCCACATTAGTTGTGTTTTCTCAATTAACTGGCCCACTCTAGTCCTGATTACATCCAACAAAGGATCTCTCCTGAATGTCTGGATTTTTTGACCTTTCTATAAATACCATCTGCCCTCAAGCTCTCCATTACATGTCAAATAAATATTACTTACAAATGAAACATTGTTAACATTGTAAATGATGAGGCTATTTTGATTTGTCTAAATGACTCCTAACCTCAAAATTGAGAGAGGAGAAACTGTGTGTGTGTGTGTGTGTGTGTGTGTGTGTGTGTGTGTGGTTAGAGGAAGAGAAATCTGCCAGTAGTTTCCTTGTATTTTTCTTTTTTTAAAAAGTGCTTTTTAGAGTGAGAATATAATTAATTAAAGGTTCAGGCTAGTTGGTCCCTAAGTAAATATGCTCTTACTACTGTTCTGAGAAAGCAAAACAAAACAATAAACTGATGACATTTCTTCATGTTTAAATACTAAACTTCCAATAAGAGTATTATTTGTAGTCTTCCCTTAAATGATTCAATACTATAAAAATGATAATTCTATTTTTTTATAAACCACTGATACCATGTTTAATTCTGTCATTAAAGTTGTATCTTTTGACAGCACAAGCAATTCTTGGGACAGTGGTTTTCATATATTAAGATTGTGGATGGTGTATTTCTAATGCATGCCTACATCCATTCTTATTTTTTTATAATGCACAACCAGATTTATTTATACACACCATAATGAAGAAAAGCAGTTTTCTGTCAAATGGAGAAGATTAAGTAGCTGGTTTGGGGATCTACCACAATGGAAAGACTTGCTTTGTTGCCTTCAGCAAGCTTTTTAAATGGGTCTTCCTGCTGGGCCTGCTTTTCTAATCTTTAATGATATACTAGAGGCCCAGTGCATGAAATTCACGCACGGGAGTGGGGTCCCTCAGCCCAGCCAGCACCCTCTCCAACCCAGGACCCCTCAGAGGATGTCCACCTTCTGGTTTAGGCCCATTGCAGGATATCTCTTATAATCTGGGACCACTGACTCTTAACCATTCTCCTGCATACCTGCCTGATTGTCCCTAACCACTCTGCCTGCCGGCCTGATGCCTCTAACTCCTCCCCCACTGGTCTGATCACCCCTAAACACCCTCCCCTGCCACCCTAATCACTCCGAACTGCCCTCCCCTTCTGGCCTGATTGCCCCTAACCACTTCTGCCTCCATCCTGGCTACCATGGCTTTGTCCGGAAGATGTTCGGCCTAATTAGCATATTACTCTTTTATTAGTATAGATAAGCTGGTGTTCCAGATAGCCTGTGTTCCTCCAGTGTTTATCCAGGTACTTCCCCATGAAGCAAAAGAGACCAATTTCATAATTAGCAGAAGCCATGGTGGTCAGGTCTAACAGGAGCTCAGTTAACTTGTTCTCCAACTCCAGAGCAGACTCCAGAGCATGTGGGCCAGCTCCCCAGTTATCTATCTCAGGCCTCTTAATCCCTGGAAGGCAGATTCCACCCCATGTTTTCTTAGATATCTTGGGAATTGCTTTGAATGTTGCCTCTTTACCTGAGCTTGGTCTTAGAAGAATGCAGCTAAAAGAGGTGCTCCCATGTCTTCATTATAATTAGCAGGCATAGATAAATAAGCATCACTGATGTGCAGCTCATAAGATGTCACGTGAATAATAGCAACCCTATATTCTAAAGCTGGACCTGGGATCTCAGCTTTAGAGGAAACCAGGCACAAACATCTATTCTTATAACTGTTTTCCACCAAGATTCAGATTCAACTAAATGAGTAAGTTTTTCAATTAATATAAAATAATTATGTTAGCAATAGAACATTCTATAGTAATACTTAATAAATAGAGGAAATGTTGTAGGCACATACAATAGAAAACTGTGTATATTCTTTTACCCTTTGAAATTATAATTACTCTAAACTACATGAACAATATGAAGTCAGGTAGTTATTTTACATCTCTTTCTATCCTCTGACATTACTCAGATCCTTTTCATCTACAAACTCAGTAAATAGTTATTAAACTGGACTTTTAAAACTAGTTTTAATAAAATTTTGTCTATTGAGTAAAAGATTTTTTAAAATACTAAATTTAACAGGTACATTAAAGACCAAACATTCATTTTGTCTGTTCAGAACATTTGTTTCTCAAACATGTAAATCAGCAGAAATAAATATTTGCTTTGGAGCTGTGAAGATGTCAAGTATTTGTTCATTTTTATGTGTGCTTTTCATTAAATTTAATGCTTAACAAAAAATCAATTCATTTAGTAATGTAAAATTTTCCATATTTTATTCTCTCAGTCATGTGAATTCATTTTACACATTTGCACACTGCCTACCTGAAACCTAAGGTAAAAATCATATTCTTGAAACTCTATTTAGTTAAAAAAAAATACAGTGCAATATATAAAATTTTATCATCTTCAAAGAATAGCATTTGAATGGATTTATGAATTAATAATTTATTAATTTATTATTAGTGTTAATAGATTGTTTTGTGTCATCAGTAAGTCTTCCAGTCAACAGTAGGCTATTAGTAAAGTGTTTGGAGAGTCAAAGTGGATTTTTGAATGGTTGGGGGGTCAGCGCCCATAACTCCCACATTGTTCTTGGGTTAGCTATATGTTATGGAAGAACCCCAATATAACACACATTGCTATTGCACAGATTTGGGTATTACATAAGGCAAGTCATGTCACCCAGAATGTAAGAACTCAATATATTTAGTGATATCTTAGCCAATGTGTCTCAAATGGTTGGCAATAAATTTTTTTTAAAGATTGTATATGTAGCTATAAGAAAAGTTTCACTAAACAATGCTTACCCTTATTACACGAAATATTCTTTTACATTTTAAATTGATTTCATTATTCTATTAATGAGTCATTTGTGAGAGAATTCTCTGTGAGTCTGTTCCTGCTTATCTTTCCAATAAAGGCACTGACTCCCCTTTCAAGGATGTTTGCTATACAAACATCCTTGAGCGACAAAGATGGTACTTCTCTCCAGAGCAAGGGACTCATCTGTTTCCTGTATGTCAGCTGGGTTTACTGCCAGTTATAAAAGATTCAAGGTGCCTCCGCTCAAGGTTTCTCTTCTGTAATGCAACCCATTGTGCGTGCAGGAATTTCAACATTTTTAGTGTCAGCCTGTGGGAACTGGGGCTTGAGAATCAAGTGCAAATGCTGACTTCCTGAATGCCACAACTGCTCTGTCTCTGAGGCAGGAATCTGGTGCCTTCTGCCAGCATCCGTGTTAGCTGCAAGTAGGGTGAAATCTCAGATCCCATATCATTAATTCCCATATCATCAATTAAGTCATAAAGCCGACTTTTCCAATTTATTTATTCATCTTAGTTGCAAAGCAAATAGAAAATATATATATTTTTTGCAGCATCAACTTAGTAATTCTGAATTATGCAACAAGGTCTTTCAGAAGTACTATTCTTTCAGCAGAGCGAAATCTCTTACTCATCTGTTTACCTATGAGCATCATTCAGTCCGAGAGCCTCCTGCCTGTCCTTGCGGTTTTTATAGTTAGAAAAGACAACACACACAGAGATATTTCTCTAGGTAATAAGGGTTTATCTAAGAATAGCCGCAGGAATGAGAAACCCCAGAAACATACTCAGCATCTTAGAGTCATTCTGTGCCTCAGTGCTTCTAAAATTGTACTGTCCAGCAGATCATAATGTATTTCGAGAATGACTCATAGGCACATAGAGTACAAAGCAGCTCCCACGACCCACTTTTTCCTTTGTGCCTCGTGTTCACACCACCATGAGGAACTCTGGTTGGGTCACTGATATTGGCAGTGCTGTCATTCTCGCATACATGATGTGGGTGTCTTTGGCTCTGGTCCAGTCATTTCAGCCACGGTAGCAGGGTTACTTTCATTTGAATTCCATACACATGGTAAAAGCCATAGCCACTTGAAGAAGAATAGTCTGATGTTGTTTTCCTTTGCAGAGATCCAGAAGCCACCATTGCCCCATCTATTAGAGTCCCTCAACTAACATCTTAAGATCCTTATACCGAATGACAAAGCTACAAACACCTGCTAGGCGAAGATCAAATCAGAAATTTCTAGAGGTTAAAGCACTAGAGAGATAATTCAATTCCATTTCTTGGTTTATGGGTGAGTCAACTGAATTCCCCAGGAACCCTGGACTCTTACTTCCTGTTCTGCATAATTCTCACCTCATGCTTAGATATGGGCAACATAACTCTCAGGAAGGCAGGAAGAGCACTGGCTTGGGCTTTTAGCTCCTGCCAAGTGTCTGTTCCATGGAGTGACACATTCTCTCTCTCTCTCTCTCTCTCTCTCTTTCTCTCTCTCTCTCTCTCTCTCTCTCTCTCTCTCTCTCTCTCTCTCTCTCTTTGAATCACTTTAGATTAGATTCATGATTTTCCCTTGTCAAACAAACCAAAATATACCAATGAAACAGATCCTGATGTGTTTGTCACTATTAATGGATGGCTCAAAACATTTCTCACGTCAATAAAGTTTTGTGGTTAGTAAAAATATAGGTGTAAAGGGCTTGATTAGTGCCTGTCATACAGCCCATGCCAAGTAAATTTTAGTGTTTATGCCAAGAATTTAATATTTATGTATGTGAATGAATAAATTATTTCTAATTGAACTTTAGCTTATCTTGTATTGCTCCCTATTGCTTTGGGTCAAGTAATTCCTGATAAATTTTCTGAACCTGGAGACCATGAACTTTTCATCCTCCACAATATACCTACAGAAATGCTGAACACATCGTGTCCATTCAATAAATACTTACTGATTAGTTTACTGTTTTCATTCCCCCTAATGAAATCCTCCAGTCTACTAGGAGACCATTCTCTGTGGGTCTCTTGTTCTTTATACATCTTAAGAGCAGAGGCACTGACAGCTTTTGTTTTAGATTCCCTTTTCAAGGGGGTTGATATAGAACAGCCTGGAAAATAGAGAGAGTGACTCCACTGGGGCAGAGGCCAGGTTTGTTTGTTGCTCAATAGAATGAAGATGTCACCCAGGGTAAAAAAAAAAAAAAAAAAGGTAGGTTTGTATGCAGCCCTTTATAAAAGATTGAGGGATTTTTAAACTCAGGGTTTCTCAACTGTGATGTAAACCACTGAGTCCTCAGCATTCACGTGTGCCATCCCACCTTGTCCCTGTGGACATGGGGGACAGATGGAAACAATAGGAACGTGTAGCTCAAGCTACTTGGCATGCTTATTATGGGTAATAAGCTCCTTTGTCTCTGACCCAGGAGTCTCCTGTCTCCTGGCAGCCATCACAACACTGGGACGCTGTGGCAGACTCTCTTGGTAGCTTGCAAGTAGAGTAAAACCCGAGACCCTTCCTTCTTGACTTGATGTTGGAAAGAAAAGCACATTTATTTAATTGCTCAGTTCTATATTGTTTCAGCTCCATTTAGAGGTGTGAACAGCTAAATAAACATTCAATTTAAAATTCTCTAGGCTCTGCAAACTAGAGTTACACTTTCTCATGCAGCCTTTCAACATTGTTATGATATGACGAGGACCTGCAGACCCGAGCCCAGGGAAGAGATCAAATCATTTTTCTTTGAATTTTGCTCTTAAACGTAAGGACTGGGCCTGTGGACATATTTTGAATACTTTCTCTAGCTACACAGCCTCGAGAATATATGGGGTTGTTTATTTACCAGAGGGAAGATTCCAGGGAAGGTGAGCTGTTTTTTTTTTTTGTTTTGTTTTGTTTTTAAAGGAGTTTTGTTGTACTTAAAACACAATAGGATATGGGGCCAGGGTGATGAAGGTCCCCAAAACTGGATAGTAAATATTGAAAGCAAAAAATCAAAGGAAGAGCCTCAAAATGAAATGAATTGCTTCAAGAAACAGTGTTTCCCTCACCATGGGAAGGGGTGTGCAGAATGGCTTCATTAGGCAGATGGTTGAACTGGGTAAATTCTAAGATTTCTTGGGAGTTTAAGAGAGCTTAATGCAAAACAACTATGTATGTTGACTTAAGTTAATACCTGTAATGTTGCTGTCCATGTAATTAATATATTTTGCCTGGTGCCTTGATAAACAGAGAGGCTCTTTCTGTTTGAATCTGCTTAAGCCTCTGACAGATGGCTTTGTTGACAAAGACTGCTATTTGTCTCTGACACTACTTCTACATTTACAGCCATGTGGCATGGTGTTTGCTACAGCACCAAAACAAAAGACTCTCTTTGGTCTATCCATTCTCCAGTGAGACAACAGCAATTCTTATTCTAGACAATATTATTAACCATTTTCTCCATGCCAGACAGTCTGTTAAGCACTTTCCATGTCATACCCCATTTAATTCTTAGAACAAGCCTATGAAATTGGCATTATATGACCCCATTTTTTCAGATAAGGAAACTGAGTTATAGAACATCATGTTGTTACCCAAAGTCACACAGTGTAAGAACCAGAGGGGCATTTGGGTGTCGGCGGTCTGAGTGCCGAGCTGGGGCTCTTATTAACTGCACATGGAAATGCAAAATCAGATGTGGAGAGAAAAACAAATCTAGCAAGTTGCTAAGGAGGCATGAAATGTGATTTTTCTAAGGTGCTAGAGGAAAAGATTCATGTGCTTTTCCTAGGATATCAAAATAACCCAGCTGCTTTTTGTTCATTTCTGCAAATTGTGATGTTGAAGCTGAGATTCTGTAGGTTATTTTTAAAAATGAAGAATTTCACAGCACTAACGAAATGGGAACTCTTTTTTTTCTTTTGGGGAAAACTTTGTGTTTTTTTGTTTTGTTTTTTTGTCTGTTTGTTTGTTTTTCCTGACACTCTTTTGAGTTCAACGGGAAAACAAGCGAGTTTAAAAAGCTAGAGATGTCTAACTGCAGGTCAAACCCTGAACATTTTATGCTTGGGTAAAATCAATTCATGTTAAGGGTTTCAGTCACATGATATAACTATGTTACGATTATGTAATATTTTAGGACTCTTCAAAGTTGGACGTGTGGCAGTTCTTTTTCCAGACTGAAGACTCAATGCTGATGGATTTCAGGGATAAGACCATTATCCCTTCAGGCTCAGCAATAAGACTGTTAATTCTCAGAAAACTGCTCCTGTGACAAGTAAATGATGAAGTTCTGTTTAAAGTGGATTTAAAAGAAAAAATAACAAGGCTACTTTTCCAATGTGAAAATGTCATTAAACAATATTGGCTTTTAAAAGGGAAACAGCTTTCTATAAACTTAATGATATTTTTCAAAACGATTGAAAAACTATGAGGTCCAGCTGGTTTTATACTTGAGACTAGCAAACTAGGACCAGATAATAAACATGCTAGGCTTTGCAGGCCTAAATACAGTCTTTATTGTGACTATTTAACTCTGTCATTGTGATGTGAAAGCAATCATAGACAATGTATAAACAAAGGAGCATGATTGCGTTTAGACACAACTTTATCTATGGATGATGAAATAGATTTTCATATAATTTCCAGTGTCACAAGATATAAATCTTTCCTTTGATTTTTTTTCCCCAAACATTTAAACATATAAAACTTACACACAGGCCATATAAAAATAGGCAGAGGGCTAGCTGTGACCTACAGATTATGGTTTGTTGATCCTGGCTTAACCTAACCAAAACCCAGCCATAACATGTACAGTGAGCATAGCCACTGAGAGAGCTGGCAGGTGAGGTCTGTGAGACTGATCTTGACACATTCTCACCTCTTCTTTCTGCATCCTCTCTCAATTTCTGTACATCCCACAGATTATTAAGAGAGTTTAATATATGCAGCATGATCAATTCTTTTAACAATATATATATTATATATACCTAAGCAACCAAAGAACCAAAAACAAAACAAAACAAAACAAAACAAAAAAAAACAAACAAAGAAATGACCATTTGACCATTTGCTATGACATGCACTGACCTCCAGGGGAAGATGCTCAATGCAGGAGCTGCCCCCTGGTGGTCAGTGTGCTCCCACAGTGGGAGCGCTGCTCAGCTGACTGATGGGTGCTAGACACCAGGCTCACGCCTGTGAAAGCAGCAGCAGCACGAGCCTCTCCTGCCTCTGTGGCAATGTGCTACCCAGCAACAGAGGGAGGTTCAGTGGGGCCAGGATGAGCGGGAGCAACATGGCACCCGCCCGCCTGAAGCTTTGGGCACTATTACATCCCTGAGGGATGTTGGCCTGCAGTGACTGGTTGAAACCAGCAGTCTGATATCTCCTGAAGGTTCCCATGTTGTGAGAGGGTGCAGGCCAGGCTGAGGGACCCCACCAGTGCATGAATCCATGTACTGGGCTTCTAGTTACCAAATAAGGGTGCACATTACAGAGTTGTTACTGCTTCTTTGACTCTGAGTTATCTTCATAGGAAATGATTCGAGGATTGCTTCTGCATTGCCTCGAGCAAGGTTTTGTGCTTCAACCTGCAATGCTTTGTTAGTAAACCCGGAATGTTCTTTCTTTTCATCTGTTCAGACATGCTCACTACTGTTGCAAAGCCCAGTATAGATAGATGCTGCATCACCTCTTCTTGGAAGACCACATGTCTTAACTTCCTTCACAGTTAGGTAGAGACAATAGAATGCAGCCAAAACCGAGATAAGCCATATGAAGGTCTGACTCTTAAAACATTTAGTTATCTTTTGTATCCATTCCTCCTCTCTCCTCTATGTCCAGCTAAAAGCAGAGATGCCAGAACTCTTTTCAGAGAAGAAGTGCCATAATAGAAAAAGAACTCCTACAATCACTGCTGAACCACACTGGATATCAAATGAGCCAGAAATAAACTGTTATTGTTTTGAGCTGCAGAAATTTTGAGGATGTCTGTTAGAGCAGTTAACATTCCTTATCCTGACTAAAATAACTTTGAAGTTCTACGCAAGGATTTTACTCAACTTCCAATACTTGTTTTTAGTGGAGTTTTTTGACAACCTCTTGTATATCGTAACAGTTACAAATCTGTGGCTCCTAGTTATAACAATAAGGGGAAATTGTTAAAATAGTTCACAAAGCCAGAAATCACACTTCTGAGTATTTATTTCCGAGGAATAAAAATTTATATCCAGACAAAAACATGCACAGGATTGTTTATAAGTACAGTAAAATCTAACCAAGTCATTGTATATATCAATAGTTTGTTTCTTTTCATTCCTGAATACTGTTCTGTGGTATGGATGGGACAGTTTATTTAACCATTCATCACTTGAGGGCCATTTTATTTGTCACAGCCACAAAGTGGAAACAACCAAAATGGTTAAATAAACCGTTCCATCCATACCATACATAGAACACTACTCAGGAATGAAAAGAAACAAACTATTGATACATACAATGACTTGGATAGATTTTAAAGGCATTGGGTTGAGTGAAAAAAGCCAATCTCAGATGATGAAATACTGTATTATTCCATTTATATAAAACATTTCTGAAATGACAAAATTATAGAGATAAAAAACAGATTAGTAGTAGTTGTCAAGGAGTAAAGATGTAAGGGCAAAGAAGGTGGGTTCGACTTCTGGATTGCATAAGGGAGACCTTTGTTCTGTATTTCGATTGTGGTGGTGATTATATGACTATGATATGATATGATATGATACGATATGATATAATAATATTAGAAATTCATGCACAGGGGGGAGGGGTGGGATGTCCCTCAGTCCAGCCTGCACCCTCTGCAACTGGGACCCCTTAAGGGATGTCTGATCGCCTGATGGGCCTCAACGGGCGGTCAGACATCCCTCTCACAATTCAGGACAGCTGCCTCTGCCTGATTGCCCCTAACCACTCTACTCCTAGCCTGATCAACATCTAACTGCTCCTCTGCCCGCCTGAGTGACTTCACCTGCTGGCCTGGACACCCCTAACTGCCCTCCCGTGTAGGCCTATCCCCCCCCTCTCAACTGTCCTCCCCTGCAGGCCTGGTCCCCCTACAACTGTCCTCACCTGCTGGCCCAGTCACCCCTAACTTCCCTTCCTGCTGTCCTAATTGCCTACAACTGCCCTCCCCTGAAGCCTGGTCCTCCCCAACTGCCTTCCCCTGAAGGCTACTATCCCCCCGAACTGGCCTCCCCCATAGACTTTGTCCCCTGCAGGCCTGGTTCTCACCAACTGCCCTTGCCTGCAGGTCTCCCTCAACAGCCCTCCCATACTGTCCTGGTCCCCCCCCAACTGCCCTCCCTTGCAGGCTTGGGTCCCCCCCCCAACTGCCTTCCTTTCCTAGTCTGGTCTCCCCCAATTGCCCACAACTGCCCTCTCCTGCTAGCCATCTGTGGAAGCCATCTTGTATCCACATGGGGGCAGCCATCTTTGGCCATATGGGGTTGGCCATCTTGTGTCTTGGAGTGATGGTCAATTTGCATATTATTCTTTTATTAGATAAGATGATATGATAAAATGACACAGAACTATATCCATACATTGTAATGATGTTATTTTTCTATCAAACTATGTAAGATGAAGCCATTAAGGAAAACTGGGTGACTTCCTATGAATGTATAATTGTTACTAAACAGCCACCATTGATAAAATCTTTACTCCATGTTAGGCTCCAAGTGCTTTTCCTGTTATCTCACAACATTATAAGGTGCATATTTTTGTCCTTGTTTTTCAGATGAGGATAGTAAAGATTTGAAAGTTATAGTAACACAATGAAGACCACAAAACTAGAAAGTGATGAACTCAAGTTAATCTGATTCCACAAATCCTGTCTTCTCACCTATCTATATGTCTACCCTCTATTTTCTAAACAACAACAATCTATCACTTTAGTGCCTAGTACCACTTGATAAATTGTTATTATTCAGATAAGAAAGCAAAAGCAAAGTACAAAAACTTGAAATACTTTTAAGCTGAGTAGGAGCTCTAGATGACATCTACGCATATAAAAATGAGTGGCTAAATTTTGTTGAATGCAGAGGTCTCCACAGCTAAATATTCTAAAATGAAGGCAGAACATAATCCTTACTCAAATCTATCACTATTTGTTAATAAACTGTGGCCCAACTTTCCTCATCTGATATGTAAATTCTGAGTTCCTATCCTGGCCTAGAAGTTATTTTGTTTTTGCTTTACTTTTCTAGTTACATTTTATGTCCAGAGAGCATGTAAATCAATTGTTTCCCATAAGTTTAAACAGAAAGGTTCTGAGACTTTTAATCAATTCCAGTTTTTTGTGTTTTTTTCTTTCCTTTTTAAATTCAGAGGAATGCACTTGAGAATATAAAATGAGCCATGGGAATTATGTGTTTCTGGAATGCTCCCCTCTAGCCCACTCACTTAGCTAGACTGGTTTTGGGTTTTGTAATTGCATCCTGAACATAGCATTAGCGATGTCATGCTGGGTGCCAGCGTTACCATTTGTGGACCCCTGTGGGGTGCAGACAGAGCTAAATGGACTTGTTGCTCAGAGCCCCACTGGGTGACTGATGCTGATTTTGATCATCTGCTGGTGTAGCTATGCTGCATGTGACAACATTGAAGAGTCATTAGACTGAGAGTGAAAATCTGTGGTGACTGAAAAATGGTGCCAGTCAGAGGAAGACAAATACCATCACATCATCTCACTTATATATGGAATCTAATGAACAAAATAAACTGGCCAACAAAATAGAAACAGAGGAATGGACACATGGAACAGACTGACAGCTGGATGAAAGAAGGTGAAGGGATTAAGCAAAAAATCATATAGCTATAACTAGAAGCCCGGTGCATGAAATTCATGCATGGTGGTGGTGGGGTGTGTGTCCCTCAGCCCAGTCTGCACCCTCTCCAATCTCAGACCTCTCGAGGGATGTCTGACTTCCCTTTTAGGCCTGATCCTACCAGTAGGGTCGGGCCTAAAAAGGGCAGTCGAACATCTCTCTCACAATCCAGAACTGCTGGCTCCCAACTACTCACCTGCCTGTCTTCCTGATTGCCCCTAACCGTTTCTGCCTGCCAGCCTGATCACCCTCTAACCACTCTCCTGCCAGCCTGACTGATGTCTAACTGCTTCCCTGCCAGCCTGATTGTCCCTAATTGCCCTCCTCTGCTGGCCTGGTCACCCCTAACTGTCCTTCCCTTCAGGCCTGGTCCCCCAACTGCTCTCCCCTGCAGGCCTGGTCACCCCCAACTTTTCTCCTCTGCCGACCTGGTTATCCCTAACTGTCCTCCCCTGCAAGCTTGATTGCCCCCAACTGCCCTTCCTTGCAGGCCTGGTCCCTGCCAACTGCCCTCCCCTGCTGGCCATCTTCTGGTGGCCATCTTGTGTCTACATGGTGGCAAACATCTTTGACCACATGGGGGCAACCATCTTGTTTATTGGAGTGATGGTCAATTTGCATATTACTCTTTTATTACAGGATAGAGGCCTGGTGCATAGGTGGGGGCCGGATCGTTTTCCCTGAAGGGGGTTCCAGATCAGGGTAGGGGTTCCCCTGGGATGTGGGGCAGCCTGGGCGTGGGGGCTGTGGTGGTTTGCAGATCAGCCACGCCCCACAGTGACCCAAGCAGAGGCCCCAGTATCCGGGATTTAATTATTTTTTATAATTGAAACTTTGTAGCCTTGAGTGGAGACAAACCTCCTGCTCACTCAGTGGCCATAGCCATTTTTGTTGGGATTTATTTATCTTCTATAATTGAAACTTTCTGATCTTGAGTGGAGGCCTGGGCTGGCCAGGGTGTGTGGAAAGCTTGAGTTCCTCCATTGCTGGGGAAATCCAAGCCTCCTGCTCTCTCCATGAATGCAGCCATCTTGGTTGGATTAATTTGCATCATTGCTCCTGATTGGCTGGTGGGTGTGACTGGTGGGTGTAATGGAGTGATGGTTAATTAGCATATTGCTCTTTTATTAGGTAGGATAATAAAAGCATAATATACTAATTAGACTGATGTCCTTCTGGACAACCTTCCAGACAAAGACAGGTCTGTGAAGGTTGACACAGTTGCTGTGGCTGCAAGGGTGGAGCCCTTTGCATGAATTTTGTGCATTGGGCCTCTAATATATATATACAGACAACAGAGTGCTGATATCTAGAGGGAAAAGTGATGGGGGTAGTTGGAGGTGGACAAAATGGGAACAGAAATAGACTTTGCTTTGGGTGACAGGCACATGATGCTATGTGCAGACAATGTTTTGTTGAGCTGTACAATTGAAATCTGTGTGGTTTTGTGAATGTCACAATAAATATCACCCCAATAAATTAAAAAAAAACAACCTGTTAAAAGAAATGGTGGGTTTTATTTTTAAGAAAGAATGGAGGAAAATAACTCAGTGATAAAATCCTCACTCCTAATGGGCCTCTCTCCAAACTTAGCACTTGCTCCATCTGTTTCCAGCACATGCTTTCTTACTATTTCTAGGGTGTGTCACACTCAGCTCTACCACAGGACCTCTGCACGTGCTGTTCTTTCTGCAGCACTCTGCCATAGGACCTCCATACAGCACCTTTCCTTTAATCAGCCTGTGCCCCAAATTACTCCAGAGAGGCTATCCCTCAAATATGATAAGCATTACTCCAGAGAGGCTATCCCTCAAATATGATAAGAATATTAAAAATAACTTGTTTCCTCCCCACAATCTTCATTCTCTGGTTCTTATTTAATTTCTTTTTAGCACTTATCTCTACTTAAAATTATGCAATTGCATTATTTGTCATTTGCTTATTATCTGACTCGCAATAAAACATAAATTCCTCATGGGCAGGGCAACTATCTATTTTGTTTGCTGTTGTATCCTCAGCACATAAAATCTATTTTATGGCACATAATAGCTCTACATTTTACTTATTAAATGAAAAAATGAATGAACAAGTGCCCGGCCCACTATAACTTGTCTTTTCTCCCAGCCAAGTGTTTATATTATCTCTTCCAGCCAGCCCCAGGCTTATTGTGTTTGGGATTTGGTTATTGTCTTTATGAGAAACCTGTGCACACTTTCCAGCTATACATGGTTTGTGGTGAAAGACCCCTTCTTGTTAGAGTCCTGTGTATGCTTTCTGAACCGTCTCTCTGGGCTCATAGTCTCGTTTTGTTCCGATTGTTTCCCTCTTTTCTGTTTTTCTAGGTTGCAGGTCCCTTGTTGCTCATTCTAATGCTAATGTCATACTTAATGGTGAAAACCTGATACTCATTTGCCCAAGTACCATGGATCTAATCCTGGCTGAATATAGAATCAGGATTTGAATTCAGGTCTGCTCACGCCTTCACCTCTGATGGTATTGTCGGAAGCAACATTTCCCCATGCTTGACCATGCGTGAAGCCAATGGTCAGAAACCCAGAAGCATTTAGAAATATAGTTGCCAGATTTTGTATTTTGTAGATCAACATTATTGAAGGAGAAGATAAAAAGGAGAAAAGGAAAAGAAGAGAGAAGTAATACAATATAAAATTGTTAGTATTTATTGTGCCGTCTATTTTCATCATTATTTTATAAAATAAAATATATTTTAATACCAGAATGCATAAGAATATAATTTTAGAACAAAAGGAATCCCTTTAAATTGAATAAATTAAGTTTTATAAAAACCTTACAGCAGTAATCTTTTTATTTATAAACTTTTTTTAAAAAATTGATTTCAGAGAGGAAGGAAGAGGGAGAGCGAGAGGCTGCCTCCTGCATACCGCCTACTGGGGATCAAGCCTACAACCCAGGCATGTGCCCTTGACTGGGATCAAACCTGGGACTCTTCAGTCCACAGGCCAATGCTCTATCCACTGAGCCAAATCTCTCTCTCTCTCTCTCTCTCTCTCTCTCTCTCTCTGTCTCTCTCAACATTAATCAGTAAAATGTTGTCACAGATCAGAGCTGATCTACAGAGTGGCATTTGGAAAACACTAGTTCAAGCCTAATAGAGAAATTTATTCTGAAAGATGTGAAGAATTTGGAAAAGACAAGGATAATAGCTTTATCTGTTGAAGTGTTTGCACAGTTCTGTTTCAAGTCAGAGAAGTT
The DNA here is from genome assembly GCA_004026805.1 of Lasiurus borealis. Taxonomy (NCBI): domain Eukaryota; kingdom Metazoa; phylum Chordata; class Mammalia; order Chiroptera; family Vespertilionidae; genus Lasiurus; species Lasiurus borealis. The sequence continues at coordinate 19,677 of PVJN01024627.1, forward strand.
AATATCTGTCTAGTCCTGTAGAACCTCCTTATGTAATGCCTTAAAACATCTGTCTCTAGCCATTGGAATGCTCTGGGAACAAAAAAAAACCAAGAAATATACCCCTTTATTCCTTGCAATAAATTTAATTCTGAACTGGATACTCCAATTCTTTCAAAAGCAATTTATCTTGTTCTCTATTTCCAAAGTCTCTAATTTTCCCACATTGTCTTATTTGATGTTGTTCTTATCACTATAAGAAAATCCAAACCTGTAGAGAATTTTTATAAAGATTTATTTGAGTCAAACAGAGGATATGTCTGGAAGCCAGATCTCAAAAGACTGGGGGGGAAAATGCTTAGAAGAATAAGTTTGGAGTTTCCTTTAAGCATTTGGAATTAAGGAGGGAATGCAAGGAAGACTGCATGAAGGTGAGAGAAAGCAAGGTGGAGATTGGATTCCAGCAGCAATTTTCAACCCTTTTCATCTCATGGCACACACAAACTATTAAAATAATGTGACACACCAAAAAATAAATTTTTTGATGTTCTGAAAAAGAAAATAGATATAATTTTGACTCACTCACATCAGACAGCTGTTGCTGTGTTGGCTGTTGTCATTAAAATTTTTATTTTATTTTATTTGACAATCAAAGGGAAAAGAGGTCAGTGACTAAATAGTTTTAGAAATTCTTGGGAAACACCAGTGTGCCGGCCTCAACACACCAGATGAAAACTGCTGAATTACTAAAGAGTTAAGGTTACGTGCTCTCTTGAGAAGGGTGATGTTTAGAAGGAGAGGTCTGAAAAGAGGCATTTCAAAGGTGTGTTAACCAGGCTCGCAAGGCACACGGTTTGCCGCTCTGTTGACCAATGAGTTTGCCGACCACTGGGAAAGGGGCTTAATCAATCACAAGGACTAACAACAGCCTGTAATTATTGGAATTGAGAGTCTAGGTAAGTGGTCCGCAAACTCATTAGTCAATAGCGGCAAACCATGGCGACTCTCGAGCCGCAGTTTGCCAACCACTGACCTAGATGGAAACAATGGACATGGCTTTGTTTAAGGTGAAGATAAAGTAAAGAAGTTATATGCCTGGGATGTGGCTACCCATCATGACCTGTCCAGTTAGGAATTTATGATCAGATCACCCTAGTGAGGTTACTTTCCACACAACCTCTTTATTTTTCATCCACATTCTTTAGAATTCAATGCCCAGGTCTTTCCATCTTCAAGTTAAAACATCCTTCCCCATTCAAACATTCTAGGAATTCTTATCTCAGAGCCATGTCCTGGGGAGGCAGCTTTTCTACCTATCTTATCTGTTTCAGGTGAAGATAACAGAAACTTATCTATATCTTACGCAATATTGCAGTCTGTGTAATTTTTTTATTGTCTAAAGTTTTACATAAGGCTCCTTTTTCCCCACTTGACCCCCCCCCCCCACACACACACACACACAGCAATTCCCACTCGGGCAAGCCCCCACCCCCCCAGCATCTGTGTCCATTGGTTATGTTAGTATGCATGCATACAGATCCTTTGGTTGTCTGTGCAATTTATGACATAATAAAACTGGATGACATCTGTTGTTTTTATTTGCGAAGCTTTACCTCTTTTGATAACAGCACTCCAATTTTATTTTGAAGAATAAGCCACACCCCTTTGAAAATGTCCTTGGAGGAATTGTTAATCAAGATACTGCAGTCCAGACATCACCATCCCTCAAGTCAAGAGGCTGGCACAAAACTCATGCCAGTCAGTCAGACTCTCTTTTAGGGATTTAAAATTTCTATATCTAATCTAAAGCACAGGGTGGGAAAAACATTATTAAGAGCTGAATTATTCCAAGAATGTCACCTTGAAGAGATTGTTTTTAATTCATGAAATATAGGTTTCCAGAGCTGCCCTACTTTCTATTTTTTTTATACTTTCATTTTTCACTTTTGTTTAATTATTACACTCCTTCCCCCATGTTTTGGTCTTAATCAGAATCGACTTTTAATGCTCACAATCAAATATTCTAGTTGATACAGTTTGCTCATTGTCCATAATATTCATAATAAAAATTGCTAAGGTACATTGAGGCTTTACCTTACCTGCATTATGCTGTTTTGAATGCTTCCTAATCCCAACAACGACCTCAGGATAACATCCTTGCCATTTTATGGTTGAGAAAACTGAGGCTGGGAGAGACTAAGTAGTTCACCTGAGATTACACTATAATAGTCTGTATGCTAATAGACAATGGGAAGAGGAGTCAGGATTTGAACTTGGGTCTGTCTGACCTCTCAAACTGCCTCTAATCATGACAAATAAAGTGTATATTGTTTTGAGCCTCTGATTTGAGAAAAATCAACAGAATGCATAAATCCTGAAATTTAAACCAACCTTTTTGTAATCTTTTTATAGATAATATTCTGAATATTTGAATATTCAGTTATGAGAAATATACTGAGAAGGTTTGAAGAATTCCTTTCAAGCATTATCTTATTAAAGCCTTAAAAAAAACACACTGGATATGCCATACATTGCCTTAAAAACACATTCAGATGTCTAGAGTGGTACTGCAATATGGCATGCCAAGCCAGAGGAGGGCACAAGAGGGAAAATGTGCATGATGGGCCCTCATTTAGTCAATCAACACAGGCTAAATGGTCACCTATTCTGTGCTGTGTGCACTACTAGGCACTAGAAGTACAGGACAGAAAAAGGGCACAGTCCTTTGCATCCCAAAGAAATCAGGTGGGTTAAGAGATAAACTAGAAAAATAGTAAATATTTCTATTTAATTACAAATTCTCATTTACGTAGGTATATTATAACTTATGCTCCACATATACAAGGTTCAAATACGCATATTACAATGTTACATCAATGTTATGAAATAATTTCAGTTTGAAAAAAATCATTCAAAGTGAAAAAAATCCTTTGGCAATTACTAGATATGATAAATATGCTCAATATGCACTCTACACTAAGATGATGATGTTTCACAAATTACAATGGCTGTAAAACATATTTTTACCAAAACAATAAAAATGTGTGTATGAGGGGACTATTTTACCTGGCTTTCTTTTTTAAATGAAAATTTAAATTAACTAAAATGGAATAAAATTCAAAATCCATTTCCCCAGTTGCATTAACTACATTTCAAGGACTCAGTAACCACCAGAGAAATGCTTGCTAAATAGTCAAACAAATAATTCAGTGTGACATATATTTTCTCACTGATATCATGCTTTGTGAATGAATTAAATTTGAAGTATCAAGGAAGGAAAAGCTCACTCATGACCTAGCTAAACAGGTATGAGAATTTATACTGAAAGGGAAACATTTTATAATACAAATAAAAAATAATTTTACAGCTTTTCTTTTTCTGACATAATTCAATATGCAGCTTTGGAGGCGAGACCCAGAGTCAGCCTGCTTGCTTGTGAATGACTTTTCATTGCCATTTGGTCTTGAGGAAAATGGGGAAAGTGTAGGGATCTGCTGAAGGGTATGGCACATATGAAGATTATAAAACTATAGGCCATTTTTTCGGTTATTCATGAGTCTAGATCAGATTCCTCTATGAAAAGTAGAGATAATATCTTTCCAGACTGGACTGTGAGATATAGAAGGTATCACTAAACTTAAAAGAGATATAGAAGGTATCACTAAACTTAAAAGATATGTCCAATTTATTATCAGATTAAACAAATGCAATATATTTAGATAGCTCTATAGTTCTTCTGGCTCATGGAAGTTGCTACCTATTGTAGAAGTTGCAAATAAACTGAAAGAGAAAACTGAACGTTTGTACTTAATACCTGGCTATCTACTAGTCTATGGGGTTTGTCTCTTTTCAAATATAAATACCAATGCAGGGCATGGAAGTAGATGAAGCTTTAAAGGAAAACCAAAAGGAGCAGTTGCCCACCACCTTGATTCATCTTTTCTAATAATTTCAAGTCAAAAAGACATTGGTAATCCTACAATAATGATAGCTCTTAATTAGAGACTTCCTGTCTGATGAACCCATGCTAAATGCCTAATATAGAATTTAATTCTAACATCAATGCACGTGGTAGGTACAATTACTAACCACTTTTAATGCAGAAACTAAAATCTAGGGAGATTAAGAACCTGGTCCAAATTTACGTAGTCAACGTGTGACTGACAGCACACAAGTCCTAACTTGCAATTTCGACTTTAAAGCCCACACACTTAACCATAATTATATCACTGCCTCATAAAAGACACCCTGTTTATGCTCTCACCATGTTGAGACAAAGATTTTTATTTATTTTTTGCCATATTTCTGCTTATTTTAATTATCATAGGCTTCATCATGAAATTTTTATTACCCAAGCCATATTAAGTTGACTTTAAAACCATCTCATGGAAAACTTGGCAAAGAGTGAGAGAGGAGTGGCCAGATTAAATACATTCAAAGATGTGCATCCCAGATTTGACTTTTGGTTCTGGTAATTTCCACAACTATGCCAATCCCCAAGCCCTTGTGTCTTAATGTCCACTAAAATGTAATAATGATTTTTAAAAAATATATCTTTATTGATTTCAGAGAGGAAGAAAGAGGAAAAAAGATAGAAAATTCAATGATGAGAGAATCATTGACTGGCTGCCTCCTGCACGTCCCCAACTGGGGATCAAGCCCACAATGCAGGCTTGACCAGAATCAAACCTAGGACCCTTCAGTCTGCAGGCTCATGCTCTATCCACTAAGCCAAACCAGTTAGGGCTGTAATAATGATTTTTAATATATAGTTGAGATAGTAGGAGTAACCCAGGTGCCAGAAATAAAGAACAATAAACTAGATTATAGATTTCTAGTAAGTGGTAGGTACAATTATTAACCACTAAACATTGACTGCTGATTTTCTCTTCCAAAGTCAAACCTGAAGAAACAATAGAAAGGCAAGAAAAGAGGATCTGAGGAATGTAAAAGGAAAAAGGAAAGGAAAAATGAGGTCAGTCTGGACTTGTGTGTGAATGGGCAGCTGCACCCTGAGCAGACTGCCCAAGGCAGCAATGAGAGCAAGTTTGGAAGAAAGCTTTATGCAATACTCTTGTCTCTTCCTGAGTTGTCTTGAAGCAATTATTGCTTCCCTGCTTTAGGACAGAGATTATGCACAAACGGGCAGACTACTGTTGTTCAGGAAGTAATAGCAGGGCAATGGAAAGCTCCAGAATGGGTGGCCAGCCATCAGGCATTTACTCCTCCAACCTATCTCTCCAAACTATCAGGGAAAATGGATTAAAACCCAGGAATCCACATCCTCACAATCCTTCCTGATGCATTGTCTGTGGAGTGGTCACAGATAGGAAAGGCCAAGGAGTGCTTCTCTGGTGCATGATCTCCAGGAGGGATTCATCCCGTCTTCTCCCCTTAAACTCACTAGGTCTGGCCTCCTGCCCTCCTCCCGAAACTCCCTGTCAGATGGATGCCTCAGAACTTAAGTCCATGAGCTCAAGTATCTAAACACCAGATGAATATTAGATGAATATAAGCACTAAGAAAGAGAGACAATAGATTGAAATACATCTACTACACTATGCAGAATTTTGATAGATTGTGATAAATAATTATCAATATACTTAAGGAAATTGGCAAGATAAAGCAAGACCTTGAGCACTTAGCCCACAACCTACAGCCGTGGAGACCATGGAGGATCCTTAAACTAGACAATGGTTGGGCACCAATATTTCCGTGCACGCAAGAGACCTCAGCTGCTTTTGTCAAGGGCTGTGCTTCAGTTTTAGAAACAAAATTTGTTCACTGACTCAAGGAAAATGACTTTTTGTGTTTTTTATTTTTCCTGAGTTAGGGTGAAAAAGTTAGCCTGGAAAAGGTCCAACAATGGGCATGCATATTCATTGTTGGAATGAGAAACACCAAGCTGAGAAATCAACATAAAAATGTTCTTTTATTGCAGACTCTCCTTGAGAGCCTGGCAGAAGAAAGTGCAAAACTGCTCCTGTCACCCAGACTAAATGAGAGTGTAATAGACATACTCTCCTGAAGAAAAGTGTACAACAAAATATGATAAAACACTTGATGAAACAGAAGCCAGGAAAAAGTCAGCAAATTTAGCCCTTCAACAGACTACTATTGAAACAAACTCAAAGGTTGATTTTAAAAACAATAAATGATTCACAATAACAGAAGGGTTTGAGACTTAAGAAAAAATAAAAGTTTTTAAAAAAGAAAACTTGGAAGAATTGAAATAAAACATGTAGCTAGAAAAATTAAAAATTAAAAGGGCTGATTAATAAATTAGGCTATACAATTGGTGAAATTATCCAAAATATAGGCCCAGTATTTACGAGGATGACAATGTGACAGAACGTTGGAGACATGGAGGAGAGAATAAGAAGGAATAATCTGGGTATAACTAGAGTCCAGGAGAAGAGACTGGAAATGATTGAGAGAAAAGATAGATTTGAAGATGGAAGGAAAAATAAATAATTTTCAAATATCACTGGAGGGTAACTTTTAGATTCAAGAAGCACAAGCAGATTTTAAAGTATCCAAATGGTGAAACTACAGTACATTAAAGAAAAAAAATAATAAAAAAAGCCAGAGCTGATTTCTGCACAGCTTTGGGAGGGATCTGCAAAGTGCTAAGGGAAAATATAGGTGCAATTCTCTACCTGTCGTAGTTTGTTGGGGTTGCTGTAACATAATGCCAGACTAAGTGGCTTAAACAATGTTCCTGTCAGCATCTCTACACTTATCTATACCTGTAAGATGTTTAAGAGGAACATTAATGAATTTATTCATTCAGCACATATTTGCTTATTATAAACTCTTAGGCATACATGGTATAAAGATAAGTACGAAATGTTTCTTTTCTGAAGAGATTACCAATTTTAAAGGAGAAGAAGGTTGTTAAAAAGGGGATCTTTTTCCCTCCATGCCTTTCACTGCCTGGAAGTAGACTAGGTATTCTCAATCAGCGCTCCTCAACCTCTAGCACACCAAGGCACACCTGGGCATCTTGTTAAAATGCAAATCCATTTCCAGCAAGACCTCAGGGGATGCTGAGCTGATGCTCTGGGTGTCTGGCCCCCGCTTTGAATGAAAAAGTCTTACTTTCCCTTGGTCAAGCTGTCACATATTGCTTTGTTATTGTGGTATTCTGATTCAAGCATTATAAAGCGCTTCACTGACCGTTCTGTTCTGTTTGTTTTATGAAATGATATCTATTAACCTTACTCTACCCACTTGAATGAACACAGTCCATGTTATTTAACTAGGTTGACATTTTCTGGAAATTATATTGTTGGGTAAAAAGAGCAAATGATAGTATTTGCCTCAGAGTACATTATGTTTTCCTAATTAGCATGCAGGTCCATGCTAGAACAGGTGCCATTTCAACAGGAAAATTAAATCAGGAGAATGTCAGGCATATGCCACAACACTGGGAAAAAAAATAATTTTGAAAAAATTACTCCATCCATGTTTATTTCAACTGTTGGGTCTTTTCTCATCAGCTCTAGATTCTCACTCATCCCTCTTCCTCTCGAACTTTCTTGGAAGGAAATGTAGTCTATTTAGTTCCAATTTGACTTGTTACTCATTTAAGACTATATTACTACATCAAATCAGAACATTTAAGTTTTCCTTGCCTCTACATTCAGAATGTTCTAGAATTATCTCTTTCTGACACATTCCTTTATTATTACTTTCTTCCAGTTCAAACCAACTGTTTAGCAGTGATATTTAGAATCAAATTGTGCGTATGGCTCAAATTTTTTACTTAACATTTAGTCTGTGTATTTCATTATATGGAAAGTTAAACATTATCGATTAACTAGAGGTCCAGTATACAAAATTCGTGCATGGGTAGGGTTCCTAGGCCTGGCCTGCAATCAGGGCTGATCAGGGCCTTCCAGCTGTAGGCCAGGGCCTCCCTTCCCTGCTGCCAGCTCCTGGTTTGAGCCTTCCTTTGTTCTGTGCTGCCCCATGGTGGTCAGCACACATCATAGCAAGAGATAGAACTCCCAGTCTCCTGGTCAAATTCCTGAGGGGACACTTTGCATATTAGCCTTTTATATATAGAGATTAGAGGCCCAGAGCATAAAATTCGTGCATGGGGTAGGGGGGATTGGGCCTAAACTGGAAATTGGACATCCCTTTCACAATCCAGGACTGTTGGCTCCCAACTCCTCACCTGCCTGCCTGATTGCCCCTAACTGCTTCTGCCTGCCAGCCTGATCACCCCCTAACCACTCCCCTGTCAGCTTGATTGATGCCTGATTGCTCCCCTGCCAGCCTGATTGCCCCTAACTGCCCTCCCCTGCTGGCCTGGTAACCCCTAACTGCTCTCCCCTGCTGGCCTGGTCACACCTAACTGTCTTCTCCTGCAGGCCTGGTCACCCCCAATTGCCCTCCCCTGCTGGCCTGATTCTACACAACTGCCCTCCCTTACAGGGCTGGTTACCCCCAATTGCCCTCCCCTGCCAGTCCGATCACCCTTAATTGTCCTCCCCTGCAGGTCTGATCCCCCCCAACTGCCCTCCTCTGCAGGCCTGGTTGCCCCAAACTGCTCTCCCCTGCAGGCCTGGTCCCCCACCTCCAACTTCTCTCCCCTGCAGGCCTGGTCCCCCACCTCCAACTAACTCTTCCCTGCAGGCTTGGTCCTCCAACTGCCCTCCCCTGCCAGCCATCTTGTGGCAGCCATCTTGTGTGTTGGGGTGATGGTCAATTTACATATTACTCTTTTATTAGATAGGATATGTTCTCACAAATAAGCTAAGAAATAACTAATCAGAGTGGGTAGTAGTAAATTTCCCAAATGATAAATAATAGGTCTTCAACAAAATAATCCTAAATCTGTTTCTGCCTACCTTCCTAAAGGCTGACTGTTCTTTATCACTCCAACATATACCTATAGATAAAAGGCAAAGGAGGGCCAAAGAAAAGGGTACATAATAAAGATAAGAAGGTGTTCTAGCAAGATAAGAAGGGCACAGGCCCCCTAGGGAAGAGTTTGGATTGATGCAAATTAACACAAGAGATCTGAGAGAAACATAGTGGCTCTAGGCCATAATAGGTCATGGATGGGTAAAAATTTAAAATAAAAAATTTATTTTCAACTCAGTCTAACTGCTGTATATGGTAATAGGTCAATGCAGAAGAAAGCAATATTAAATACTCTAGAAGAGATGTTAAGTCAAAAAGCTACTCTGTGTAGCTTTTATTAAGTTAGATAATTTTTCTTTAGTTTCTAACTCAGGTCTAAGTATAAAGAATAGTACTCAATTGATATTAGCTATTTTTAAATAACTAGTTAACTAGTTAAATGGCTTTCTTCCTTGTTTACTCCTTTGTTGTATTTGATGATTTATAATGAAAATTAATTAATTTATTTAAAAATTAATCTTAAAATTATAAATATTTAAAATTAATTTATTTTAATTATATATATTTAAGAGTCACCAATGGAATCAGCCTATATAATTCCCATGAAACTTAGATTTCTATACATAAACCTTTTTATCTGGCTTAAAAAAAAAAAGAAAATATCCCATTAATCACCTGATAGCCTAATAATAAATGCCACCACAGCAGTATACAAGCTGCTGTGTAGGTGCTGACCTCACAGAGCAGAGTTTGCCCCAGCAGGATCTGGCGCTGCCAAGACCTCCCTTTGGGTGTGTTGCTTGTGGCGCTAATTGCTCTGATGAGTTCTGAAGCTAGCCATCTGGTATGTTGGTTCTGGGGCCTCCTGGGAGTGCCTGGTGTAAGTCAATGTCAGATGCTGCCTGTGATTGGCTCTGGGGTCCTTATTACGAGACTCTAAGCAATCCACGGTTAGTAGATGCCTGTGCTGAACAGGGGTGCACGTAAGAGAGGCCAAGCTGCATACTGAGTCAACTGCCACGGGGAATGGGCCTGAGGCAGGTCAGCAAAAGGCCTAACGCACCCGGAGACCTGCCACAGCCTGCCAGCAGCTTGTTAAGGCTCAGCCACTGGAAGGGCCTCAGGCAGTTTGCAGTTGCAAGAGGTAGGGGTCTCAGGTAGTCACCAGGTAAGAGTGAGTGGTGTTTACCAGGTTAGTACAGATTCAAACACAGTGCCAGTGCTGGGTCTGAGGCCACTCAGCAAGTCTCAGGGTTCGCCCAGGCCAGTTGCAACCAATCTGGGGCCTGTGAACTTCTGCAGTGGGGGTGGATTTCAGGGAGTTGTGAAGGGGGGCCAGTAGAGTTTATCAGGCTAGAGCAGATTAAGATTTGGTTCTGTCAAGGGAAGGCTCTACTCAGGAACGTGGAACCACTGGGCAGAGGGGAAGATACCCCTCACCCGAAAGCCACACAATTCAGCCTCTCCTTGTGTGCCCCTAACCTCCTCCCCAACCCCAGTTTGCCAGATGTTATGTAGGCTGCTGTTCCCAGAACTGCTGCTCTGGGCTGGGAGCCCAGCATGCAGATGAGACCCACTCACTCCTCCAGGGGGACCTCTGAACTTAGATATTCCTCCAGATTCTCAAATCATCACTTGTGGGTGTGGGGCCAGCCTATTTTGCATCTATGCCCCTCCTGCTGCTCGTAATGTGGCAACTTCTTCTGTAGATCCTTAGCTGTAGGATTTGTGTTCTTTCAGATGGTCATCCAGGTTGCTGTTTTTTCTAAATTTAGTTGTAATTTTGATGTGGTCATGGAAGGAGGTAAGTGTAGCTTCCACTTACTTCACCATCTTGATTCTTTCTGGTCCATCTTTTTATTATTATTATTATTATTATTATTATTATTATTATTATTATTAAGAAAAACAAAAAGAATTCCAAAGCAAGTCTATTTTATTTAAAACAAAGGATAGATTGCTAAGAACATTTTTCTTTGTGAATATCTTGCCATGGTTCACTTAAAAACGCTTCATTTGACTACCATGTATGGAATCAAAGAGCCTATCTATATAAGATTTGAAGAATTATAAATAAATCTGAGGCCCAGTGCATGCAATTTGTGCATGGGAAGGGGTGTCCCTCAACCAGGCTTGCACCCTTTCCAATATGGGATCCCTCGGGGGATGTCCAACTGTGGGATCAGGCCTAAACTGGCAGTTGGACATCCCTCTTGCAATCCAGGACCACTGGCTCCTAAGCACTTGCCTTCCTGCCTGCTTGATTGCCCCTAACCACCTCTGCCTGCCTGCCTGATTGCCCCTAACCGCCTCTGTCTGCCAGCCTGATCGCCCCCTAATCGCTCCCCTGCCATACAGATTGCCACCTAAGTGCTCCCCTGCCAGCCT
>PVJN01024628.1:0-16377 GCA_004026805.1 Lasiurus borealis
ACGGTCACGGTCCCGCCAGGTGAAGAGCCCTGGCCAGTTCGGTTCCGTGGACAGAGCCTTGATCTGCACACCGAAGGGTTTCTGGGTTCGATTCCGATCAAGGGCACCTGCCCGGGTTGTGGGCTCCATCCCCGGGACGGAGTGAGCAGGGGGCAGCCGATCCGTGATTCTCTTTCATCACTGATGTTCCTCTCTCTCCCCACCCCTCTCTCTTTCTTCCTTCCTCTCTGAAATCCATAAACATATCTGCTTTCTAACAAAGGTGAAGAAAGAGCGGGTAAAAGGTGGGCCTTCCCATTGCCCATCTGTCCGTTCACATCCTCAAACCGCCAGACCTTCCCGCACCTGCCCTGCCTCGGAGAGGCAGAGGCACAGCTTCTGTCCTCGAGTGCAGCGGTTCTCAACCTTCCTAAGGCCGTGACCCTTTAAGACAGCTCCTCACGGGGTGGTGACCCCCAACCATAACATTATTTCCGTTGCTACTTCATCACTGTCATCTTGCTACTGTCATGAACTGTAATGTAAATATCTGATAGGCAGGATGTATTTTCATTGTTACAAATGGAACGTCATGAAAGCATAGGGATGAATCACAAAAACAACATGTAATTATACATTGTGAAATATTTCTAATGACAAATAAATGAAATGTTGTCTTGAATCGTGGTGTCGCATGGGTAACAGTCTTCCTAGGACAACAGTAAATGACATTGCTACACTGAGGAAAACAGGTGTTTTCCGCTGGTCTTAGGTGACCCCTGTGATAGGGTCGTTCGACCCCCCCCAAAGGGGTCGCGACCCACAGGTTGAGAACCGCTGCTCCCGTGGAACCGGGCAAGCACCTGCCATGGTACACACACACCCGCCCCACCACCCGCTTTTAAGGGCACTCGTAACCCCACATCCCCTGCGGGCGGGGACAGGACGGCATAAATCAAGGCAGAGGCCCTGGCCCCAGACAGGCCCTTCCTGCCACGGGAAGGAGAGCCTGAGCTGGGCCGTGTCCCGAGTGGGGCCGCTCCCGGTGGAGAAGCCGCCCCGGACTCCATGCCGGACAGAGGGCGAGACAGGCCACCTGCCAACCTCGGACGCTGGTAACAGGCACACCCCAGGCTTGGGGTCAGGAGGTCACAGACCAGGAGCCGTTTGTTCAAAACCTCAAGGAAGCTCAAGGCCGAAACGCAAGAACCAAGGAGTTTTATGCCAACAAGAGAAGCCGGGGTCCTCCCTCCGGGAAGGCGCGTGCCGGGCACAAGAAGGATTTTGGGGGGACCCCGCGTTCCATCGGTTGTGCCTCTCCGGCAGAGCCCGGGGAACAGGCTAACAAGCCGAACGCGCAGCCCGCACCCCACGCCGGTGCGCTCGGCAGGTGCCGGGTCGGGTTAAGGGGGTGACCAGCCAGCCCGGCCAGGGCCGCAGCCAGCCATCATCAGCGTCTCCATAGCAACAGCGGCCATCGCCCTGCCAAAGCCATCCCATGTGCTAGCAGGTGCCTGTCCCCGTGCACAGCCAGCACCCCCGCACGGTTACCTCCAACGCGCCCAGGAAGGGGACTTTCTTGAACATTCTCTTGGGCTGCGCACACAAAACAAAGCGCGGATTACGTCTTCGCTCAGCGCTCCGACCGACAGGGGGCGGCGGTCTCGGCCAAAAGGAAACCGACTCCGTTAGCGTGCGGGTGGAACCCCGGTGGGAAGTGGCTCACAACATCCCGGGAGCAGGCTGTGGCCACGGCCCCCCGGCACGGCACGGCACGGCACAGCATGGGGGGGATGCTCTATGAAAGGGGTTTTCCTGGCCCGGCCGGCAGGGGCTCAGGGTTTGAGCATCGGCCTATGAACCAGGAGGTCACGGTTCGATCCCCGGTCAGGGCACAGGCCCAGGTTGGGGGTTCCATCCCCCGTGTGGGGCGTGCAGGAGGCAGCAGACCAATGATTCTCTCTCATCATGGATATTTCTCTCTCTCCCACTCCTTCCTCTCCCTTCCTCTCTAACATCAATAAAAATATTTTTTTAATATATTTTATTGATTTTTTACAGAGAGGAAGGGAGAGAGATAGAAAGTCAGAAACATCGATGAGAGAGAGACATCGATCAGCCGCCTCCTGCACGCCCCACAGTGGAGATGTGTCCGCAAGCAAGGTACATGCCCCCAACGGGAATCAAACCTGGGACCCTCCAGTCTGCAAGCCGACGCTCCATCCACTGAGCCAAACCGGTCTCGGCAATAAAAATATTTTTAAGGGGCGGGGGGCGGGGTCCCCTCTTGCTGGGGATTTCTGCATGGCCAAGAAGGTCCCAAGTCTTGCAAAACCCATGGGAGCGCCCTACCCCGTGAATACACGCTGCCTCGAACCCCTGACACCTCTGTAATCCGCAGGCACGGCCTCCAGAAGGTAGATCGCTCGCTCCCCCTCCCCTTCCCCTCCACCCCCGCCTCCAAGCCCATGACCTGAAACAGAATACAGCCCGGAGCAGAAATCTCAACATGTCCCTGTGGTTGTACCGAGAGGGTGGTCTGATGGCGATAGCAAAAGGGCTTTGTGTGCAGGCACCTGATAGGGGGGCGGGGCCGGCCGGCTAGGGTTACGGCGCCGATTCATTCGCTCGCAGCAGGGCCGGGCGCGGGCCCACCAGCTGCCAGGGACCTCTGTGCAGCCGCACAATCGCCCGCTTCACCGGGCCGCCCCCCTCGCCGCGCCCTGAAAGGGCTCCGGGGGCTCCTTTGTGCGTTGGCCGTTACGTGTCTGTCCGCACGCCCTCCGGCCTTTGAGAAGGGTCCTCGGCGGCACTGCCATCGCCTGCTGGCTCAGCAGACCAGGCTTGTTTTGTGTGTTTTTTTTTTAATCACTGCCCTAGAATGTCCCCCTTTTTTCAGGAATACTCTTAGGTTTCCCATCCACCCCCAGGGTTTTATTTTTCTCCAGGGAGGAAAGTGAAATCAATGGTGAAAACTGTCTTGACTATTTTAGAAAAAGCCGGTCAAACCATATATGTATCATGTTCATAAAACTTTCCGCCGAAACCGGTTTGGCTCAGTGGCTAGAGCGTCGGCCTGGGGACTGAAAGGTCCTGGGTTCGATTCTGGTCAAGGGCATGTACATTGGTTGCAGGCACACCCCCAGTAGGGGGCGTGCAGGAGGCGGCTGATTGATATCTCTCTCTCATCGATGTTTCTGGCTTTCTACTCCTTTCCCTTCCTATCTGTGAAAAATCAATAAAATGTATTTAAAAATAAAACTTTCCGATGATGGGATCGGTAACAAAGATTTCCTTAAGTGACTACGTGTGAAGAAGGTATTCTGTGTGTTTTTTAAAAATACCACCTTCTGCCCGGCTGGTATGGCTCAGGGGTTAAGTACTGACCTATGAAACCGGGGGTCAAGGTTTAATTCCCGGTCAGGGCACAGGCCCGGGTGGCGGGCTTGATCCCCAGTGTGGGGCGTGCAGGAGGCAGCTGATCCGTGATTCTCTCTCATCATTGATGTTTCTATGTCTCCCCCTCCCATCCTCTCTGAAATCGATAAAAATATGTTTTTCAAAACCACTTCTTTGTCCTCTGGGAGACAAAGGAGTCTACTCTTTTACAAGCCCTTGCAGTCTAGCTAGCTCAGCGTTAACACTGTCGGTGCAAACAATCCCTCTCAGAACCGGTGGAAAGCGTGAGAACCTTCACGGAAGAAAAACGTAAATGCGCGCGCACGCGAGGACACTTAGCTTATGATTTCAGGAGCTTTTGAATCCCTTGGAATAACACATTAATGACTGCCGGTCTGGCCCACCAAACATCGAGGGCATTTTTACACTGAGTCATAGACACAGATTTACAAATTGCTCTCGTTTTAATAAATCTCCCTTCTCCTATTCCCCTCATTATGCTAACTATGGACCAGAAATAGCGAACTATAACCCATTACTACTTAACGCTTATCCTTACACTTTTTAATGTCCAGTTTAAAATAAGAAATGGGGGGGGGGTGGGGAGGGAGTTGTTTGTGATGGTAGTTTCTAGTTTTTTAATCTAAGCTGATGTTTGATAGAGAGCTTTCTATTCTAGCCAACATAATTAAAACGAAGGCCATTGGGAATAAAATGCCTGCTAACATACACACAGAAAAAATAATAATAATAACAAAAGCCCGGCTGGTGTGGCTCAGTGGGTTGAGCGCCATCCCATGGGGGGTGGGCAGGAGGCAGCTGATGATGCATGATTCTCTCTCATCGATGTTTCTAGCTCTCCCTCTTCCTTCCTCTCTGAAGTCAATGAAAATATTTTTTAAGTCCTGACTGGTCTGGCTCAGTTGATAGAGCATCGGTCTTCGGACTCAAGGGTCCTGGGTTCGATTCTGGTCAGGGGCATGTACCTTGGTTGCGGGCACATCCCCAGTAGGGGGTGTGCAGGAGGCAGCTGATAGAAGTTTCTCTCTCATCAATGTTTCTAACTCTATCCCTCTCCCTTCCTCTCTGTAAAAAATCAATAAAATATATTTTTTTAAAAATATATATATATATATACATACATATATATATAAAATATATATATACATACATATGTATATATATATATTTTTTTTTTAATATATCAACGTTGACTATATGACCCAAATTCCATGATGACTGCTAGTTCCTCACTCTTACTTGGCTGTTAACTCTACTGACACAACATTCAGGGAGAATTTAACTCCTGATTGGCGAGGTGGGGGAGGACGTAGGCTCAGCTCTTACCAAGCAATGCTGAGCCCCTCCACCCGTCCCCCGCACCCAGGCAGCCGAAGACGCTAGAGCCCAGACCATCGACCCGAGGGGGAACCTGAGGGGCTCAGAACGCCCCCCCAAAAAGCTGTGTACTTCCTTTCCCAGGTCCCTGCCCCCTGGCTTCCTTCAGCTCTGATGCCAGCTCGACCTGAAGCATGGAAGGGGCCAGCGTGTCCTTCGGGGGGGTGAAGAGGGGGAATCCAGGAGGATCCAACTTCCAAAGACCCGGGTCGGGGTTCAGGGGTGGCGGCCGGAGGGAGGCGGCGCCCCATACTCACTTTGAGCTTCTTGTTCAGCTTACAGCAGTATCTGTACACCATGGCCAGGTTCAGGGGCCCGAAGTCTGCATAGAAACTGAGATGAAAACAAACACGGGCGTCAATGGGGCCGAGGTTTCCCGTCCCACGGGCGCTCGTCTTCTTCCCAGAAAAGCTGCTGCCGCCGAATCCCCACTGTCTTCAGGGACAGGGCCGGCTTTCAGCTCATTCACAGAAACCCAAAGGACCCGGCTCGCATCGGGGAGCTACCTGAGTCCCCCCCTCTTTTCTCTCTCTAACCGGCCAGGCAACGCAAGAACCAACCTCACGCACACACACACACCGCACATGTGGCCTCCGCCTCATCATCCACCGAATCCGAGAGCTCGTGGCTCTGGGTGCCGGTCCCCACTGCTCCCCACTACCCTCGCTCTCCGTCCATTCTCTGTTCCTTCTCCGCGGCCTCTGTAATGGGCGACACGCGGACTCCTCTCCCTCTCTCCCCTAGCCGTCACCTCCAGAGCACGGTCCTCGGTCTGCAGACCGCCCCAAACCCCGAGGACCACGGCTCCCGACCTGACACCAGCACCCGCCTTTCCGCCTGCCACTCCCTGCTCCACCTCGCCACGCTAAGTGCTCCCGCACCGGGTCAGCACCCTCACAAGCTAGCGAGCCGCTGGCCAGCTGGCGTGGCCCAGACGCTGAGCCTCGACCTGCGGGCCAGGAGGTCCCAGCTCCGTTCCCCGTCGGTTCACACACCTGGGTTTCGGGCCCGATGCCCCTTAGGGGCGTGCAGGAGGCAGCCGACGGATCAGTGGTTCTTAACCTGTGGGTCGCGACCCCTTTGGAGGTGGAACGACCCTTTCACAGGAGTCGCCTAAGACCATCGGAAAAGGCAGATATTTACATCACGATGCATCACAGTAGCAAAATTTCATGGTTGGGGGTCACCACCCCATGAGGAGCTGGATGCAAGGGTCGCGCGCGGCCTTAGGAAGGTTGAGAACCGCTGCGATGGATGATTTTTCTCTCTCTTCATCAGTGTCCCCCACTCTCTCTCTCCTGTCTTCCTCTCTAAAATCGGTAAACATGTACATTTTTTAAAAAGCTAGCTATGATGAATAATAGCCGGAGCGCAGAGGGGAGGCCAGACATGATCACTGGGGAGGGGGAGCTGAGCGCATGCACAGTGAAGTCGGGGTGATCGGGGGAGGTGCTTGTCTGTCAGTCTAACCTGGGGACACAGATCATGGGCTGGGGGGACGGAAATCCTGAAAGGGACATTGGATACACTCCTCATTACAACCCCCAAAACAAAGTCCTCATGACAACCCCAAACACAGCGTTCTGCTCTCTTCCTCTTGCTTCTCTCTCATCTAAATGGTTCCCGCAGGAATCATCGCGGAGAGCACAGGGTACCCTATTCTCCACCCCGGAAGTGCCATCTGGAAATGTGCCCGGCTCCTCCGCCAAAGGACAAGCTTCCCTCCAAACCAGACGCATTCATGCCACAGAACGGACAACCACCCACTGAGGGAGCGGTACCGGTTCGCATGCCTTTCCCTGGGTTCACCAGGGTGGCGCTGGTTAATGGCGGGGTGCAGGCTTGAAGGGCCGGTTAACGTGTTAATCCCAGAATGGGGACAATGCAAAACATATTAAATATATTTAATAAAATGTATTTAAAAATGTTGATAATGCAAAATATATTAAATATATGTAATAAAATCTTTTTTTTTTAAGTAACTGCTCTATAAGTAGATAAATAACAGGGCACGCCCACGATTCGGTAGTTCCCAGCCCTGCAGACATTTGTCTGCTCACTCACTCACTCACACGGGGTCTTTTTTTTTTTAATATATTTTATTGACTTTTTACAGAGAAAAAGGGAGAGGAACAGAGTTAGAAACATCGATGAGAAACATCGATCAGCTGCCTCCTACACGCCCCCCACTGGGGATGTGCCTGACACCCAGGTACATGCCCTTGACCGGAATCGAACCCGGGACCCCCTCAGTCCGCAGGTCGATGTTCTATCCACGGAGCCACACCAGTTTCGGCTCATGCGGGGTCTTTGCCAAAAGCCTGCTGACCGACCTTCCCTTACCCCCACAAGGCTCTCGCCGCCCCAGGAGACGCCAAGCCCGTGCCCTATTCCGGGGTGACAGCGTCCGAGCCGCAGAGGCTCCGAGGCTGAGGTCAGACACCTGTGCGTGCGCACGCGCGCATACACACAACACGCGGTGACCTCCGCCCGCTCAGCCCTCGGGCCACACGCACTGCCGAGGAGCCTCCCTGTCTCTCTCGGGCGGTTATCAGCCTCCCTATCAGCCGCCCTGCAGCAGACAATCCGCTCCAATAGCGGGCGGGACCTCACCACCCGCACGTTTCAGAAATAACGACTCTGCTCCACAGGCCCCGAGCCAAGACCAAAGCGCCGACCGCCGGTCTGCCGGGGCCTCCCTCCCTCCCAGGCCACAAACCAGGAGCCTGCCCGTCCGAGAGGCGCCCCCGCCCGCCCCACATCCGTCACAGAGAACCCGGGGGGAACGGGGGAGCAAGGGGGACTGGTCCCCACGGGATGGCTCCGGGGCCCTGGGCTGGTGTCCTTGCAGGTCGGGGCCTCCACCTCCTTACCTGCCACACGCCGCTGGGTCCCGTGGCTTCTGAAGTTCCTTCCTGAGAGCAGAGGCTCGGACCCATTTCTATCTGTGCCTTGGTTGTGGGCACATCTATTATGTCCCATCACGTCGCCAGCCTGGCCGCTGTATTACAGGCTATTATCATGCACGGAGCGGCCAGATTATGATGATCTCTAAACGCATAGGGATCTGGCCACTCTGTGTGTGTGTGTGTGTGTGTGTGTGTGTGTGTGTGTGTGTATACAGTGGTACCTCGAGATACGAGTTTAATTCGTTCCGTAACCTTGAGGCGTGGGAAACGATGAGACGCTCGAGTCGCAGTAAACGGGTGGGTTGTGTGCAGCCGCCGATCCGCACGATGACTCCTATCTCAACTGTTGCTCATATTTCAAAGCAAAAATTGCTCGCTCAACGGCTCGTCTCTCAAAAATCTCGTATGTTAGGGCACTCGTATTATGTATGTATGCACATGCATATATATATATATATATATATATATATATATATATAGTGTGTGTGTGTGTGTGTGTGTAGATATATATATGTATATGTCTCTATATCTATATCTATATATTACAGGCCTGGTGCATGAATTCGTGCAGGGGCAGGGGACATGGGCGGTGGGCCGGCCTGCCTGCTGGTGGAACTCCTGATTGAGGGGACCGTTTGCACATCAGCCTTTTTGACAGAGATGCACCCTGACTGCCCAGATGATTACGCGTTCAGAGAGCATCCTCTGGCCCCTCAGTGTCTACGGCCGCGTCTACCTTTCCCATCTTATCGCAGGTTAAGAGAAGCTCTATGGAATGTGGCCTCCTAGCCGATCTGATCGTAAATTCCTACTGGGCGGGTCCCGGGCCGGGCAGTCACGTCCCAGACACGGAGCGTTTTCAGGAAAAGGCTTCTCTCTGCCTCCAGCAAGCCCTGCGCTTGTTCTCGTGCCTCTGGGCTAGCGTGCCTCTGCAGTAAGTGAAAAAAAGCCACCTTCCGGGGAGCGCCGAGCGGGCCACCCCGAAACCACGCCCCGCCTCGCCGCCTCCCACCCTCCGTGACCTGCCTCGCGTCCCCCCCTTCACTCCGCAGACACCGCCGGCTTTCCCGGCAGCATCGCAGACCCGGCCGTCGCCCGGCCACCGCCAGCAGGGTGGCGCCGGGACTTTCCTGTAAAAATCCTCTCCAGGTCGGGGCGTTTCGTGACCCGGGGCCAGCGGTGGGGCCGAGGCGGCTTCTGCAAAAAACGGGTCTGGCCTTCAAAGCCCAGCACCGGTTCGCTAGCATCCGGGCACCTCCCGGGGTCGGGGTCTGCAATTCTGTGACCTCCCTCCCAGGTCACGCCAGCTAACGACCACCCCTGGCAAGCAGAGACCGTGAACGCCAGACTCCAGGAATGCACGGGGAGGCTCCATTCCCTCCCCCAGAACATTCTCAGGCGGTGTGGGTGGGAGGCGAGGGAGCCGAGCAGACAGACAGACGGCAGACACGTGGCCTGGGTAGCAAACAGATGAATGAGCCTGGCCGGCGTGGCTCAGTGGTTGAGCGTTGACCCAGGAACCAGGAGGTCAGGGTTCGATTCCCAGTCGGGGCCCATGACCGGGATTGCAGGCTTGATCCCCAGTGGGGGGCGTGTTAGGAGGCAGCAGCCAGTCATGATTCTCTCTCATCGTTGACGTGTCTCTCTCTCTCTCCCCCGCTCCCTTACTCTCTGGCATCAACAAAGAAAAGAGAAGCACTACCAGACACGAGATGTTTAGCAAACAGACACCATCTGCTCCCCACGCGAGAGCCCTGGTTCTCGGCGGCCCTGGAAATATTTGGGTGATTAGTACAAATTCCGTGTTTTCAGTAAACCCGAGCCAGTGCTCCGAAGTCTAGCTCTGAAGGAGCCAGGCAGCCCACATGTCGGCACAGCGCGCCCAGCTCCACCCGGGAGCCGGAGAGGACCCCGAGAGCCAGTGGCCCACCCCCTCCCCAGACTCTCAAGCAAGACGGCGTCTCAGTAAACCGGCCGGCGTCGCCTCTTTGCTGCCGGAAGACCACGGAGACACAGGCCCTCTTTGCCTTTCGTTAGAGACACACACACCCTTTCTATTTCGTCTTCCTGGCCACAAAATCAGGCAACGCAACAAAGACAGCCCCCACTTTGGAGGTGCGTACAGGGCCTACTTTAAGGTGCCACTGTCTCCCCATCACCCAACACAGAGACCCCGAGTTTACCCTCCATTTCTCCTCCTCCTCCTCTTTCTCCTCTTCCTCCTCCTCGAAGGTCATCTGGTCAACCCATCCTTTCCGGCCCCTCCCCCGCCTGGCCTTGCTGCTCCTGTTGCTACAACCTCAGGCACCCCACCTGCCAGCGCCCCACCTGCCGGTCACCACCCCGCCTGCCCGCCACAGGGTGCTGTGCTCGAGCCCGGCTCTCTGCCACTCACAACCCAGCACACCGAGATCCAAACGCCTTCCCCGAACCCGGCCCCAGCCATGCACCCAGCCTGGCCCGTGACCCCCTGCTCCAAACATCCCGCCGCCCCTAACAGGACGTTGCTGCTCCCAAACACTGACTTTTCTCTTTTTTAAAAAAATATGTTTTATTGATTTTTGACAGAGAGGAAGGGGGAGGGATAGACAGAAACATCGATGAGAGAGAGACATCGATCAGCCGCCTCCTGCACACCCTGACTGGGTATATGGCTGCAACCAAGATACATGCCCTTGATGGGAATCGAACCTGGGACCCTTCAGCCCGCAGGCCGATGCTCTGTCCACTGAGCCAAACCAGCGAGGGCTGACTTTTCTTTTTTATTCCTCCCTTCCTTCTTTCCTCCTTCTCTTCCTCCTTTTCCTCCCTTTTCCTCCCTTCCCTCTTCCCTTCCCTCTTCCCTCCCTCTTTCACTCAGCGAACATTTCTTGAGCACCATCGGTGTGCCAGGCACCGTGCTGGGTGTAGGGACACGACCGTAAGCCGTCGGGCAGTCCTTGTCTGTGTACATGCGCCAGGCAGCACTGGGCCGGGACCCGTGGAGGCCATCACAGACCCCTGTGCTCTCCCAAAACACCCTGCGAAGCCGGCTTAGACGTTGCTGGGAGTGTTGGTCACAGGCACAGGTGCACACGTCCACAGGCACACGCCTCAAACCCGGTGTGTGAAGCAGCATGGACAACAGTGGTCTGAACAGCGTTCTTGTTATCTCATTATTCTCGCAAGGCCCTGAGTTTCGGGGGCTCCTGGGGCCGCAGTGTGCTGGACTCTGCGCCGATTCTAACCCTGCCCTGCGAACCCCCAGCCCGAGGAGACAGGGTCGCTCTCAGCCGCCGCCTTTCACTGCATTTCCCGGGTAGGAACCTGCACGTGCTCTTCACAACGGGAGCGAAAACCCAGGCTCGCGGGTCTGATAAACCGCCTCCCGCACGCACGAGGCCACGGCGTGACCCTCCTCCACCACCGCTCAGGCCACTTGAGCCAGGAGAACTGCCACCCTCACCAGCCGCCTGCGCAGGCCGGGCCCCGAACACCCCCAGCCTCGGGGGGGGGGTGCGTCTCCCGCCAGGCTCACCAGCAGCAGCTGCATCTCCCCGGGGCCATCCAGCCACTGGGGCAGCACAGCCTCCAGCCACTGGTTTCCGGCATGGGGCACATCCCCCCAACACACACACACAGGGCAATGTGACGTTTAAGGGGGCAATTTGAAAATGAGTCATTCCCAGTGAATTGTTTGCATTTCTTAGAGGCCTTGTAGACAGTCTGCAAATATATATATTGTGACATATTTGTGCATTCCGGTTCTCTATACAGTGGTACCTCGAGATACGAGTTTAATTCGTTCTGTAACCTTGAGGCGTGGGAAACTAGGAGACGCTCGAGTCGCGGTAAACTGGTGGGTCGTGTGCAGCCAGCCGATCCGCGCGATGACTCCTATCTCAAATGTTGGTTGTATTTCAAAGCAAAAATCGCTTGCTCGACGGCTCGGATCTCAAAAATCTCGTATGTTAGGGCACTCGTATCTCGAGGTACCACTGTAGTATGTCTCGAAACTTTCGTTGCTCTTTTCTCACATCACTTCACACGATTGTTATTTTTTAGGCATTTCTTAGGGATTTCTTCCTCACACTCCCACGGTCCTTTCGTCCTATTTTCCTCTTTCACGCATGCCATGTTCTCTGGAAGCTGGTTTAGACCAGGTTCATTTCATGGCCTTCTAGGCTTCCTCCGTGTGAACAGGAGTTCACTTTTGGAATCATAAGAATTCTATGTCATGGGGGCTAGGGGGACATCAGGGTTTTAGGGATGCTGGGGAGGCGTGGCCATAACAGGCTGGGACCCATGCATTCAACACCCGGCGGGCGAGCGTGTGGCGCAGGGCGGGCAGGCCCGTGGCGTGCGTACACGCCTCTCCTTGGGCACACATGTTCCCAGAGGACAGCCGAGACCGGTCGTATTTCAAAGCAAAAATCGCTCGCTCGACGGCTCGTATCTCAAAAATCTCGTAGGTTAGGGCACTCGTATCTCGAGGTGCCACTGTAAACGCAATATACACGCTTGCTGTTATTCGCAGCGAGCACAGTCCAGGCGCACCAGGACCTGCCCAGAGCCTCCAGGACAGTGGTTGGCAAACCACAGCTCTCAAGCCACATGCGACTCTTTTGCCCCTTGAGGGTGGCTCTTCCACAAAAGACCACGGCCTGGGTGAGTCTATGTTGAAGAAGTGGTATTAGAAGAAGTTTAAGTTTAAAAAATGTGGCTCTCAGAAGAAATTTCAATCGTTGTCCTGTTGCTATTTGGCTCTGTGGACTAAGGAGTTTGCCCACCACTGGGCCAGGACACGCGCCTCCTGGCCCAGCGCCATCCACTCCCCAGCAGACGTTCCGGTTGCAGGCGCCCATGCCCACCTGCCGGCACCCACACCAGGCGAACAGGCGCGCGTGCTGGCCCCTGGCACCCTCCTCGCCCTCGCTCTTCCCCCACATGGGGGGTCCTTCCTCTCACATCTGGGTCTCTCACTCCATCCGGCCTCCCAGCCGACCGTGAACCCCTCACCCAGGTGTGCGCCCGCGTCTGTGAATCCCTCCCAGCCCAGGGCTCCGTGCGGGCCCGTCACCCACCCTCAGAGGGGGGAGCACCCGGAAGGGGATACGTACACGCATCCACCGCTGTGCTCGCCAACCCTGCGCCTCCAGCGCCCAGGCCCCGCCCCGGGCTACGGGAAGACAGAGGCGTGGGTGCTCGGAAACAGCCCCCCGAGCTGGGCCAGGGCAGCTGGGCACGTCTCCCCCCAAGAAAAGGCTCTGCCGTCCCGAAAGCCTCATCCCAACTCCCTCTGACATCAAACCTCACCCTAGGACCCTGGGCAGCGAGCTCAGTGGTTAGAGCGTCGGCGTGTAGACCAGCAGTTCTCAACCTGTGGGTCGCGACCCCTTTGGGGGGGTCGAAGGACATTTTCACAGGGGTCGCCTGAGACCATCGGAAAACACGGGTATTTACATTATAATTCATAACAATAGCAAAACTACAGTTATGAAGTATGGTTGGGGGTCACCCCCACATGAGGAACGGTATTAAAGGGTCGCGGCATTAGAAAGGTGGAGAACCACTGGTGTAGACTAAAGGGTCCCGGGTTCGATTCCGTTCAAGGGCACAGACCTCGGCTGCAGGCTCGATCCCCAGCCCCAGTCGGGGAGGCACCTGCGGGAGGCCCCAAATGGATGGGTCTCTCTCACATCGATGTTTCTCTCTCTGTGTCTCTCTCCCCCCTCCCTCCCACTCTCTCTACAAATCAATGGGGAAATATCCTCTGATGAGAATTTTAAAAAAACACACACACAAAACAAACCTCACACTCTCAATCGATGGTCTGCCTGCAGGTCTGTCTTTGGGAGACAGCAGGAGTAATTAAGAGGGGTGCTGACTGGCAGCCCTGTCCTAAAACGCCAGCAGGAAGCGAACACCAAATGCACGGCCCTCGACTACCGGCCCTGGAATCAGGAGAACCCTGAGCCGCGCATTTAGCCGGCTCTGAGTCTTTTTCCTTTCCTGCTGGGCCCGCCTTCATGCCATCCCAAAAGCAGCCAGGCCGGCCTCGGCTCGCTCAGATTCACCGCCTCAGGCGCACTCGTCCCTGTGGAACTGGCCCTAACACAGCGGTTCTCAACCTGTGGGTAGAGACTCATCCCGGGGTCGAATGACCCTTTGACAGGGGTCGCCTAAGACCAGCGGAAAACACAGATATTTACATGACAATGCATTAACAATAGCAAAATGACAGTGATGAAGTCGCAACGGAAATAATTGTATGGGTGGGGCTCACCACCCCATGAGGGACGGTATGAAAGGGCCGCGGCCTTAGGAAGGTGGAGAACCACTGCCCTAATGGTGCCGGCACGGTGCCCTGTGCTCAGACGCCCGCCCGAGGGGTACCCACACCCCAAACTCGACAAAACACAGCCACCGACCGCGATGCAGCATCCCGACAGCCGTGCGGCACGCAGTAGGCACTGCAGGCGGGACAGCACCCGGGTCCGAGGGTCAGGAACGGGCCACCCCCGTTCCTGGCCGGGCCCAGGAGCCCCGCGGCCACCTGACACCCGGCCTCCGCCCTCCGTCCAGCCTCTGGGGCGCCTTCCCCGGCAGCAGCCACGCTGCCCGTGCCCACTCTCAGCCCAGCGGTCCCAGAGCACCCCGCTGACACCCGGGTCGAGCATCCCCAATGGACGTTGGTTTTCCCTCGAATCAAAGACAGGCTCCCGAAGGTCAAGGACTCTCATTCTCGGGGTGCCTGGCGGTGCCCACCCATCCAGGCAGAGCTGCCCGGCTCCCTTTCAACAGGACAGGTCCTCGGAAGCCGACCACGTTCATTTCATGACGCTCGTCTCAGTGCACGTGTCGATAAGACAACAAGGAAGTAAAACTAAGTATTTGAGCTGGAATAGAATAGACGACAGGGTATATGAAACATCAGCTTCCTTTTTTCCTAATTTTTAATTATTTCTTTAATAATACAGTGGTACCTCGAGATACGAGTGCCCTAACATACGAGATTTTTTGAGATACGAGCCGTCGAGCGAGCGATTTTTGCTTTGAAATACGAGCAACAGTTGAGATAGGAGTCATCGCTCGGATGGGCCGGCTGCACATGAACCACCAGTTTACCGAGACCCGAGCGTCTCATAGTTTCCCACGCCTCAAGGTGACGGAACGAATTAAACCTGTATCTCGAGGTACCACTGTATATTTTACTGATTTTTTACAGCGAGGAAGGGAGAAGGATAGAGAGCTAGAAACATTGATGAGAGAGAGACATCCCACCAGCCGCCTCCTGCACGCCCCTTACTAGGGATGTGCCCGCCATCAAGGTCCATGCCCCCGACCGGAATCGAACCTGGGACCTTTCAGTCCGCAGGCCGATGCTCTCTCCACTGAGCCAATCTGATCGACCCTGAACTTGGTCCAGGGGGATGTGGCTCTGCCACGCACAGAGTGCCCAGGCCCAGGGCTACACCAGCCCTGTCGGTAGAAGGCCAGACTCCAAGTCCACGGAGCCTTCAGATTCCTCGTTATCCATGGCGTTTACGAGAGAGAGGTTTATCATCTCCGCTTAAACGGCCACTATCCTTATTATCTCCGGAGGTATCTCTTCCCGGCAGGTCCCTCACCACAAACAGGTCCACACGCTTATCTCACACGCTCAGGTCCACATGCCAAAGGAGCAAGGTAACCGCCGAAAGCAAATCGCCCTCCTCTCCCCCCTCCCCCAAAGGCAAGGCAGAGAGGATACTGGGAGGCTCCGAGCACCCTGTAACTCTCTGAGTCAAACTTTTAAAAAAAACGCCTCCCGCATAGAAAACACTGGCATCCAGCTCGGTGAGCCCCACTTTCCGCAACAACTGGCCGCAGCATTTAAAGCGTCCCGAGAGCCAGCCGCAGCCTGCGGCCTGCCCTGGCCTCTGGCACGTCCTAGGGGGAGAGGGCGGGGAGGGGTGACGGACGCCCAGCCATGACAGAGTCCAGCAAAAGGCGGGTCTCCCTGCTCCTGCTCCGGGAGTGCTAATCCCCGATGGCCGTCGAGCCTGGTGGTCAGAACCCGTACAGACAGACAGACAGATGGACAGCCGGAGGACCCAGGTGCTGGCAGGTCCACCTTTCAGTAGTTCCCAACCTTCCGAAGGCCGTGACCCTTGCATACAGCTCCTCATGGGGTGGTGACCCCCAACCATGACATGTTGCTACTGTGATGCATCGTGATGTAAAAATATCTGCATTATTTTCCGATGGTCTTAGGCGACCCCTGTGAAAGGGTCGTTCGACCCCCAACGGGGTCGAGGCCCACAGGTTGAGAACCGCTGCCTTAGAGCTTCACTTTTGGCTCTGGCTGGGCGGTCCAGTGGTCAGAGTGCCCCGCCCACTAGGTCAAGGCTGCAGGTTCGATCCCCCCCCCCCACACACACACACACCGCATAAACAAGTGGAACAACAGATCGAGGTCTCTCTCTCTCTCTCTCTGTCTGTCTGTCTCTATCTCAAATCAGTACGTTTAAAAGATAAAAGAAAGGTATGCTCCCGTCTCCCCGAAACACCTGAGCCTTAAAACACACACACACACACACACACAAAACAACTGGTCCTGTGCCTCTGACCCTTGGGGAGCAGTGACTAAACCAGCCATAGAGAGAGCGTGGGGTTCCCTCACCCAGCTAAAGGGTGGAGAGAGAGAGAGAAAGAAAGAAAAAAAAAGGAA
>PVJN01024628.1:16477-31016 GCA_004026805.1 Lasiurus borealis
GGTGGGAGGGGTGGGGGGTGGCTCCGCGGGGGGCAGAGCACCCGGCCCGCCCTCGGGGGGTCAGGCCGGCGGGAGGGAGCGCGAGGAGGACGAGGGGGGAGGAGGCGGAGGAGCAGCGGCTGCGGGAGCGCCTGGGACCCGCACCCCGGCCGGTGCGGGGCGCGGAGCTGCGGTCCCCGGAGCTGCAGCCGCCGCCGCTGCGGAAGGGGAAGCCCGCGAGCCTGGCCCTGCGGCCCCGGGACCCCGAGAAGCGGAAGGGAGGAGAGGCGCGCGGGGCGCTGTGTTGTGTGCAAAGTGGGGGTGTGGGGGGATCCCCTGAACCCGGAGGCCCCCTAGAGGGAGACCAGGCGGCTTTAAAGGGCCCCCCGCGGCTGCGTGCGGGGCGGGAGCGGAGCCGGAGCCCGAGCTGCCCCGGGAGCCGCGGCGGCGGCGGGAAAGCAGCGGCTGGAGCTGCCGGAAGTTGCCGGGGTGCGGCGGGGGGTCTGGGGGCGCGGAGGCGGCGGGGCGGCGGGGCGGCGGGCTCCTCACCTTTCATGAACTCGCACGCCCCGCCGAGGAGCTCCGCGGGCTCCGCTGCCATCTTAGGCGGCCGGGTCGCGGCCCCGGGGGCGGGAGGAGGAGGAGGAGGAGGAGGACGGCCGCCCCCGCGCGCGGCCCCCGGACCCCGAGCCCGGAGGCGGGGAGAGGCGGGGGGCGCCGAGCGGGGCGGCGGCGGCGGCGGCGGCGGCTCGGGGGTCAGCGCGCCGGGCGCCCCGGGCACATTCCGCGGGGCCGCCGAGCCCGCGCCTCCTCCTCCGCCGCCGCCGCCGCTCCGCCACCGCCGCCGCCTCCACCGCCGCCGCCGCGCCGCCGCCGGGCACCCGCCGCCGCCGCGCCGCTCGCACGGCCGGGCCGAGGCCGCTGCTCATGGGGGGGCCGCCCGGCCCCCGATCGCGGGCGGGACGCTCCGGGCCCCGGTGGCGGCGGCGCCGCGGCTGCTCCTGCGCCGCCGCCTCCTCCTCAGCAGCGGCAGCGGCGGCAACTCTGCCTCCGGCTCCTCCTCCTCCTGCTCCGCCGCCGCCTCCGCCGCCGCCTCCTCCTCCCGCCGCCCCGGGCCCGCCCCCCGGTCCGTCCTCCCCGCCCCCGGTCCGTCCTCCCGCCGCCCGCGCCCTCCACTCTCAGGGCGCCGCGGCCACCCCTTAAAGGGACCGCCGCCCCCGCCCGCGCCCGTCGCCAGGCGCCCCCGCGGGTCACCTGGCGCCCGTTGCTAAGGCTTTGTTGCCGCCGCCAATGGCCGGGCGGGGAGCTGGGGGGCTGGGGGGGGCCCCTCGGCTCCCCCTCCGCCACCCCGGGCCCCGGGGCGGCCTCCGGAGCCCGCATTTGTGGGTGAAACCGGGGGGAAACGGGGATGCGCAGCGCCCCGATGCCGCTCTGCACCCACGACCTGCTCAACTCTTGCACACGCGCGCGTGCACACACACACAGAGAGACACGTGCACACACACACACACACATGCACACACAGAGACACATGCACACACACTCATGCGCACAGACACGCACACGGGGACCCGGAGCGGGCATTTGTGGATGAAACGGGGCGCTCCAGGGGGGACAGAGATGCGCAGAGCCCCGATGCCTCTCTGCACCCACGACCTTCTCAACTCTTGCACACGCGCGTGCACACACACACACACATGCACACACAGACACACACACACACACACATGCGCACAGACACGCACACGGGGACCCAGGGCGGGCATTTGTGGATGAAACGGGGGGCGCCGAGGGGGACGGGGATGCGCAGCGCCCCAATGCCTCTCTGCACCCACGACCTGCTCAACTCTTGCACATGCGCGCGTGCACACACACACACACATGCACACACAGACACACACACACATGCGCACAGACACCCACCCTGGAGACCTGGGGCGGCCTCCGCAGCGGGCATTTGTGGGTGAAACCGGGGGGAAAAGGGAGATGCGCAGCGCCCCAATGCCTCTCTGCACCCAGGTTCTTCTCAACTCTTGCACACACATACACACACACATGCGCACACATGCACATGCACACAGACACGCACACGCACACACACAGAGACACATGCA
This sequence comes from Lasiurus borealis, assembly GCA_004026805.1. Lineage (NCBI taxonomy): Eukaryota > Metazoa > Chordata > Mammalia > Chiroptera > Vespertilionidae > Lasiurus > Lasiurus borealis. The sequence goes on from PVJN01024628.1 coordinate 18,571, forward strand.
CACACACATGCACACACACGCACATGCGCACAGACACGCGCACGGGGACCCGGGGCGGCCTCCGGAGCGGGCATTTGTGGATGAAACGGGGGGAAACGGGGATGCGCAGCGCCCCAATGCCTCTCTGCACCCACGTTCTTAACTCTTGCACACGCGCGCGTGCACACACACAGACACACATGCACACACACACAGACACACATGCACACACACACAGAGACACATGCACACACATGCACACACGCACATGCGCGCAGACACGCGCACGGGGACCTCGGCGGCGCCCCGGCCTCGGACTCGCCGGCCCACCTCCCCCCGCCGCCACCCCCTCCTCGGATGCAGCCCCCCCCCGTCCCCACAGCGAACCCCGAAAGCGGGCGCTACCTCCGAGCTCGGCAGACCTGGGCCCGGCGTCCTCGGCCCACGCGGCGCCCGGGGGCAGCGAGCGCTTGGTTCTCATGGCGCCGCCTGCCCATCCGGCCCGGGCCCCGCGCTCCCGCCGCCGCCGCCGCCGCCGCATCACAAACGCCCGCCTGACATCGGGGCGGGGTGCGGGGTGACAGGCCGGGAGGAGGGGGGCCCCGGGCCTCGGAGGGGGGGCACCCAACGGGAGAGGGTCTCCCCGCCGCGTCCTCCTCCGCAGCAGCAGCAGCAGCGCGCGGAGAGTGGGGTCCTCCCCTCAGGGCCCCCCCAACCCGCTGGCTGGTTTCTGGGCAACTTTACGGCCGGCCCAGCCTCGGGAGAGGGCGGACAGGATATGAAAATGGCGCTCCGGGCCCATCGTCAGAGGAGCATGCGCCCTGAGCGGTGTGTGTGCAGAAACACAGGACCATAGGCAGTGTCAGCGGCAGCGGCGGCTCCCTTACCCGCCCCGAAGGAAGGGGGCGCCCGGGGCTCCCCCGGGTCTGAGCTCCAGCAGCTGCAGCGTGGCGGGCTGCACCGAAGCTGAGCCAGACCCAGAGGAGGATGGAGGGGCGTCGCTGGGAGATGCAGGAGGAGGCAGAGCATCTCCTTGCTCAGGGAGCACGCCTTTTGTAAGAGAGGGAAGGGGGGAAACCGCCCCCCAACATCCAGACCTCCGAGCTCTCAGGCTGGGTCCTGCCCCCTGGAAGCTGGCAGAATCTCCAAAGAGCACCCTTCACCATCCCCAGTCCTGCCAGGAGCAAAACTCTCTCCAAAGAGTTGTGTTTTTTATTTTTTGTAAAATGTGAGCATCCTGAAAAGGAGGTGTGTTGAGACGCATTCCCTGTTTCAGGGGCCCGTGGCTCTGCCTTCTGCAAGCGGAAACATCCCTTCAGCACGTGGTCCACAGTCACACACAATCAGTGGCATTTTGCCTGGTGGTTATGCCCGCCCTCCCCCCCGCCTCAAATCTTGGTGTCAACAAGCGCGTTGGCCACGTGGACATGTGGACATGAAAAAGACAAGCATGCGACTGTCTCCATCAGCGGACCCGCTTTGTTGAAAAGGCTAAATTATAATCCAGCGATGGAGCACTTTACCCACAAACTGGCCGATTTAACCGTCCTGTAGAATCTAACTAAACTCGCTCCCCAAATTTCCTTAACCATTTTTTATCCCAGTTTTGTATGAGAAACTCTGCGTTAGAAACAGAAGCTGGGGTTCTCGGCCAGCAGCGTAAACTGGCCATTTCTCAAAGGGAACGGTCTGAAGGAAAGAACGCGGCGCTTTCAGAGAAGGCCTGCTTCACGGAACACGCTTTTGTTGTTTTTTAAATGGAGTTTAGAGAAGCATGTTCTTCCCTATCGCTCTCAGGCGCCGAAATGTGGGTCATGAGGAGTGAATCACGGCCAAAATAAATGGATGTCCTTCCAACGAAGACCTCAAGATGAAACGGTTTCTTTTTCCTTAGCACATATACCGTCTGAGCATTATAATGACATTTTTGAAGTTTTGTGGGGTTTTTTGTTGTTTTTTTTTTTTAGAGAGAGAAACATCGATGAAATAGAGACATTGATCAGCCGCCTCCTGCCTGCTCCCTACTGGGGATGTACCCGTAACCCAGGTACATGCCCCTGACCGGAATCGAACCTAGGACCTTTCTGTCCGCAGGCCGATGCTCTATTCACTGAGCCAAACCGGTTTCAGCAAATTTTTGAAGTTTTAATATTCATTTCAAATACACTTAAGTTTTAAAATAATGTTTTTTGCATGAAAAGCAAGTGATTGTAACGCCAAACTCTCCAGCAAAACTTTCAGAACCTGCAGGGCACAGGAAAGTCTGCACGAAGCAGCAAGACAGTACGCTTCCGCCTCAAGGTTCCAACGAGGTCACAAACACTCGGCTCTCCATTGTGAGGTCAGAGTTCTCGCTGGTTGTAGCTTCATAATAAAATCACCACTTCCTGCCTGTACAGAAGGATCTCGGAAGACGCTCCTTTCCCATCCACCCAACCTTATACATATAAGGAATTTCTAGCTTATACAAGAAATTTGGGTCATGAGAAGTGAATCTGCTTTTAAACAAACAAACAAAAAAGTGTTTCACACAGAGGAAATACTGGGAGAGCGAAGATGTCAGTCAGCTTGCAGGAAAGGGAGCCAAAGTCATTCGTAGAAATTTAATAGCGGAGAAGTGACTCGAGTTTGAAAAGAACAACATGTAGTCTAACCCAGTGGTCGGCAAACTGCGGCTCTCGAGCCACATGCGGCTCTTTGGCCCCTGGAGGGTGGCTCTTCCCACAAAATACCACGGCCTGGGCGAGTCTCTGTTGAAGAAGTGGCGTTAGAAGAAGTTTAAGTTTTAAAAATTTGGCTTCTCACCAAAACCGGTGTGGCCCAGTGGATAGAGCTTCGGCCTACGGACTGAAGGGTCCCCGGTTCAATTCCAGTCAAGGGCAGGTACCTTGGTTGCAGGCACATCCCCAGTGGGGGGTGTGCAGGAGGCAGCTGATCGATGTTTCTCTCTCATTAATGTTTCTAGCTCTCTGTCCCTCTCCCTTCCTCTCTGTGAAAGATCAATAAAATATTTTTTTTTAATTGGCTCTCAAAAGTAATCTCAATCGTTGTCCTGTGGATACCTGGCTCTGTGGACTGATGAGTTTGCCGACCACTGGTAACCCTATAAAAACTGGGAGCGCTGCCCGTGACGTCCTGAGAGCAGGCCCCAGCCTTTGCTTGTGACTGGCAGAGCTGAAAAAGTCAGAGGTAAAGGCAGCTCCCAAATATGTCGCTACCCCTCATTCTAATTCTGCCCCTCGAGGCTGTACTGATCGCCCTAAGTCACTCTCGAACCTAACAACCCTTCTGAAATGCAAAGGCTGAGCATCAACCTAGGGACCAGGAGGTCTCAGTTCCATTCCCGGTCAGGGCACAGGCCTGGGTTGTGAGCTTAGTCCCCGATATGGGATGTGCAGGAGGCAGCCAATCGATTCTCTCTCATCATTGATGTCTCTATCCTCTCTCCCTCTCCTTCCTCTCTGAAATATATACATTTTAATGCAAAGGCGCTCTCTTTAGAGCGCCTTCTTCCTCTTAGTCTTTCCCAGATTAAATCCTCCCTCCCTCTTTTTTTTTTCAGTCTTTTATTAAATTCCATGGCCCCCTTGCTGTCAGTCATTCTCTTCTTGAATTTGTCTCTGTCCCTCAAAGTGTGTCCCAGAATGGATGCAGGCCAGCGTTGGCCTGTGCCACCAGTTCTGATGCCAGAAGAAAGCAGTGAGAGGAGATGCAGATAAGAACAAAAGCCATACAAAACATAACAACTAATTTTGTTACTTAGCTATAAAAAAATATCTTCTTGCAAGAAAAAAGGCAGCCCAGGACGGTCAAAGGCCTGGCCACTGTAATATGCACATCTTGTATCTGTTTAAAATCGCCATCATTTCTCAGTATCATGAGAGCATGCACTTCCAGTTCATGCCAGCATCATGGGATCCAAACAAGTAAAGGAAAATACAGGACACACCCTCTGAATTCTCTTTCAAAGTGGTTTTCAGTTTAACTAGGAAGCCAGGACCGCAGAACCCTGCGCTGCTGAGGAGTTTGAAACCCAAGGTCATTTGAATTGTTGGAATGTCTGGGAATTAATTCCCTGCCTGACGCCAAGAATCATTTTTAACGCCGTTTTTAGAACAACATACATACAAGAAATGATTACGGTTACAAGAAGCATCCCAAAAATATGTAGACAATGTGGCTCGTGACACAGCTGCCCACGATGCTGGGGTCCGGGCCTGCCCCCTCACATTCTGCATCCCACTCGTCACCCATGCGTTTACGAATTGCCAACCAGAGGGGAGACAGCAGGAAGGCGGCGGGGCCTGGGACACCAGCTAGTTCCCGCGCTCAGACAGACTTCCTGGAGTGCAGGGAGCAGAAGCCCCACCTGAGGAGGTTTTGCCTATTGCATATGTTTCATATGTGACCGATCATGGGATAACATAGAGGAAAGAAGAGAGAAGGAGCCGAAACCGGTGTGGCTCAGTGGATAGAGCATCGGTCTGTGGACTGAAAGGTCCCAGGTTCGATTCCGGACAAGGGCATGTACCTTGAAAAGCGATTGGAGGAGCGTAGGGAGCCAGAGGGGGAGCAAACCCCAGTCACCTGGGGGGACACCGACATTCCCTGGTGCAGGCCGAGGAGGGGTGAGAAGGTTGAAGAGGGGCCCTCTGGAAGGGGAAGAATAGGCGCTACAGCTGGGTGTGCTTTCCCCAAAGGACACCTACACGGAGACCCTGAGACTCAGGGTCAGAGGATTCGGCTTAACTGGTGCCGGAGTCTCCGCCACTTAACAACGGGCAGGCCCTCAAATGAGGCGATGCGGGAAGGACCGCTTTTGAACGTTCTGGAAGAGGAGAGACAAGGGAAGTGGGTCTCTGGCCGCATCAAAGAGGTCTGGGGTGGGGGCAGAGATCCGGCAGGCCTGGCATGCACGTATGCCTAGCCCAGGGGCACAGACAATAGTGCAGTGAAGGCCTGGGGGGTGAGGGATAGGGGGTACAGAGAGGACAGGGAGGTGGCCATCTTTAATACTTTCAACAATAAAGATCAATTTATTTTTTTAAATATATTCTATTGATTTTCCACAGAGAGGAAGGGAGAGGGAGAGAGTTAGAAACATCGATGAGAGAGAGACATCGATCAGCCGCCTCCTGCACGCCCGCTACTGGGGATGTGCCCGCAACCATGGTACATGCCCTTGCTCTATCCACTGAGCCAAACTGGTTTCGGCAAAAAAAAGATCAATTTAAAAATGAATACGTTTTAAAAACTTTAAGAGAGGGATCTCTACGCTCTTCCTAGTTATAACAAAGTCTGACGTGTTCAAAGCTGGGGGTTTGCTGCATCCCAGGCCCTCGAGAGCATCCCTACGCTGACCATCTAGCCGTCCGCCCTCCTCACGGAGCCCAGGCCGAACAATGACGTGCGCAGAGCGTTCCAGAAAGACCATCGCTCCGAGCATGGAGCATGGCTGCGAGTCCACACCTCGCCAGCCGCCACATCATCAGGAACCGCAGCTGAGAACAGCACGCGTTAGACCCTCCCCCTCACCCTCATCCCGGGACCCAGCGGCCACACAGCAGGCTGGCGCCCTCCGAGGGCCGCGGGTGGGCCTTTCTGGAGGAATGTCACCGGGGAGCACTCTCTCCTGGTTCTGCTCCCCACCCCTCGGACCCCGCCTGGGAGGGAGTTTTCACATCAGGCAGTGCTCCGTCTCTCGGGCATCCTGACAGGGCGCCCTACAATCCAGCTGAATTCCCAGTCTCCCCCGGGGGGTGAGCAGACCCCACAGGCCTGTCCCCCCGGGCTGGGCCTAGTCCCCATGCCCTCACAAGGCCTGGGGGTGGGGGTGGGGGAAGGGGAAGGAGGGGAAAGACTGCCCTTCTGAACGTCCAGCTCCGGACCAGGCCTTCCCACCCCCTCTTCCAGCCCCACAGTTTGCAGAAGAGCAAGTTCACAGCCTCGGGAAGACATCACACCTGCTCCTGCCGTTTTTAAATGAGAGACCCAAACCGGGGGCAGCCCGGGGGAGCCAGGCAGAGGCGAGGCGTGGGGAAGGGGCTCGGCGCTCCCCGCCCTCTCTGACGCCCCCAGCTTTGGGAAGGTCCCCAACGCCCTTCCAAGCGCCTCTTCCTGCCCAAACCCTCCTGGCCCAGAGCCAGGGCCAGTGACACTTCTGTCCGACTCAGGCACGCCCTCTCCTGTCCCCACAGACCCTTTCCCTAACCCCTCTTTGCGGGGCACCTGTCTCACCAACTGACACCTGCCAGAAAGGCATCTCCGTCCACGATTCCACCCCCACCCCCCAGACGGCGGAAGGCCCCCCCTTTCAAAGGACGCCGCGCCCTTAATAAATAAATCCTCGACAGATCCGCTCCCTGAAAAGGTGACGCCTGTCTGGGGCCCGCGGATGAGTCATCGGCGGGAGCAGAGGGCGGTGAAAGGCGGCTGGGAGAGAAAGCGGGGACAGAATGGGAGCTGCTAACGCCGGGGGAGGGGGAATGGGGTGCAGGCATTCAGGGTATGGCAACACCACCGGGGCATCCTGATTTCTTCCTCTCCTTCCATTGGAGTCAGTAAGGCTTCTGCTGTGTTGTTGGGGTTTTTTAAGCCGGAAGTCTGTGTTGGGTTGGAAAACAGAGCGATCTGACAATCAGCAGAGAAGAAAAAGCCACTGCATGCGCTGATGGAGTTTGCTCCTCGGCAGCCCAGACACGACACAGCAGAGGTGACATTGAAATGCCCACCTTTGAAATGGGGCCCACGATCCGGCTAAGGCTCAGTGAGGTTTGAACTGGTCCCCAAGTCTCTCTCCAGCTCAGCTGTCCCCTCTGCACAAGGAGAGGACACTGTCCTGGCCACAACTTGTAAAGGACCAGAAAAAAAGCCCCTGACAGTGTGGCTCCATGGATGGAGTATCGGCCTGCAGACTGAAGGGTCCCAGGTTCAATTCCAGTCAAGGGCATGTATCTTGGTTGCGGGCACATCCCTGGTGGGGGGCGTGCAGGAGGCGGCTGATGGATGTCTCTCTCCCATGCATGAGTCTGACTCTCTGTAGTGGGTGGGAGGAAGGAATGGCAAAAGGGGACCAGAAGTGCCTTCCCACAGGTTACCCCCACGGTGACCGACAGTAACCGCCCCCACGACCTTCTTCTGCAGGGGCAGCCGGTGGGGGGTTTTGCAGGCAGGATGTCTGAATCACAGCAGGCGAAAGTCTGCAAGTACTGGGAAGCCTTCTAGAAGAATCTGCATTTCCTGTCTTACCCTTAAAGCGTATGGTCTGTGGGTAGCTTAGCTATGGAGAAACGTCCCTCTGAAGGCAAGCTTGGGGGGTAGAAATTATTAACTGGGTGATTCCCTTCTAATCCAATGGCCGCACGCGCCCCCTATTTGCCCGCTGCTGGGAAATGGTGCCTGGGTGCAGGCGGCGATCTGCAGCCCGAGGAAGAGGTGCCCGGTGTGTGTCCTTCCAAGTGAGATCCGGGAAAGACGGGGCCGTCTCTCTGGGAAGTGACCTTGGCTCCTAGAACAGTGTGCCACTGGGAGGACAGCTGTGAGCCGCAGAAACAAGGCCTGGCGGAGACAAACCGGTGTCCTGGGAGCAAATGCCACCCCATCACCCCGTTCTGTCCTTTCCCCTCTGATCGACCCTGTCCGCACTCACCCTGTCAGGCCCACCCTGACCCCAAGAGGAGTGGCCACGGCCGGAAACTGGCTGATCAACTGGACCTGGTGTCCGCCGACCTGCATTCCAATCCCAGCCTAGCTGCTTGCTTTCTCTCTCTCTCTCTCTCTCTCTGTCTTTTAAAATATATTTTTATTGATTTCAGAGAGGAAGAGAGGGGGAGGGAGAGAGAGAGACAGAAACATCAATGATGAAGGAGAATCATGGATCAGCTGCCTCCTGCACGCTCCCCACTGGGGGTCGCGCCCACCACCAGGGCCTGTGCCCTGACCTCCTGGTTCATAGGTCGACGCTCAATCCCTGCGCCCCGCCAGCCGGGCCCCGCCTAACTGCTCTCTTCCCGGCCCCGTGACTTAACCCCACCAGCGGCATCACTTCACACGAGCGTTGCTCTGCTCTCCGCACCGTGCAGGGACGGGCGGCGGTCTAGGCCATCAGACTGCCCACCCCCCCGGCAATCACGGTCCACCAAGGGCAGCTGCTATTTGCACGGCAGTGGCCTTCACTGGAAGACCCTGACCCTGTCTCTAACTTCTGAAGAACAAGAAACACACACACACACACACACACACACACACACACACACACACACACACACAGCACGGGGCAGGCCTGCCCCAGGAATTCGGAGAGGCGAGGAGTGAAATCGTGCAGACGGGGCTCGTGGAGTCACGCGGGAAAGAGCGGTAACACACGGAGGGGGTGCGGGCGGGTAGCCGGGGACCGGGCTTTACCCACGGAAGACCGCCTGCCCGCCTCCCCGTCACATGACAGCAGTTCCCACTGCAGAGATCATAAGAGAGACAAACACCCTTGACATCTGACCCCTGACGGAAAGCTGTCAACAGACTGTGAGCCGGCCAACCGGGTCCAGATTCTGGGGGCGTGACTCTTTGTAAAGAAAACACAACCAGGGGGAGTGAAAGAGGCCCGTACCCGCTCCATCCCTCCCCCCCCCCACCCCCAGGACGTTGGAGACGAAGCAGCGAAGTCTACGGGTGCACGCAGATCTGCTTCCTAGCTCGGTCCTTCCAGACACCTCCTGGGCCCGCGTGCACGCACCCCGGGGACACTCACCTGCGATCTGTGGGGCCCACACTTCCTCCTCTGCATAAGGGTACCCGCTTGGGCTGTAAGAACCCCACATATTCCGAGTCACCTGCTCATCCTCCTGGGCGGCACCGCGGGACCGCCGGACCGGGGTGAGAAGACAGGGGAGGTCTGCCCGGTCACATGGGCAGGCCCCGGGTCCGGTTACCGCCTATCGGTTAGATTGCCGGCCGAGGGGCCCGCGTCGGGTTACGGGCGAGGTGTGCCGGCGTCGTCAGGCAAGGGCCGGTATGGATGACAGAGCGCGAGGCTGGGCCGCCGGAAAACGCCGGCCTGGCACCGCACGCCGCCGCCGGATGCCCGGCTTCTGCCCCAAAGCGCCCGGAAGTTCGGGGGAAAAGCCGAGGGCCCGACTAGGAGGGCCGAGGGCGGCGGTGGGGCCTGTGGTGTCACGGAGGCACCTCGGAAGGAGCTGAGGACCAGCCGCGGGCAGGGCTGGCCTCTGAGCCACGGAGATGCCACCAGTCTGTGCTGGTGCAGAGCGGACAGCCAGACTCCCTGGGTTCGACTCCCGGCTCTGCCACTCGGGATCAATGACGTCCTAGGCATGGTGCCCAATTCGTAGAGGAGGCTGATGCTAACAAATGCCAGCCATTGGCTGTGACTGAGAGCGCTGACCCTAATAAATGCCAGCCATTGGCTAATACCATCCACACCGGCTGAGAGGCTGATCCTAATAAATGCCAGCCATTGACTGTGACCATCCACACCGGCTGAGAGCGCTGATCCTAACAAATGCCAACCATTGGCTGGGACCGTCCACACCAGGCTGAGCACTGACCCTAATAAATGCCAGCCATTGGCTGTGACCATCCACACCAGGCTGAGTGCTGACCCTAATAAATGCCAGACATTGGCTGTGACTGTCCACACCAGGCTGAGCACTGACCCTAATAAATGCCAGCCATTGGCTGTGACCATCCACACCAGGCTGAATGCTGACCCTAATAAATGCCAGCCATTGGCTGAGACCATCCACACCAGGCTGAGAGCACTGACCCTAATAAATGCCAGCCATTGGCTGTGACCGTCCACACCAGGCTGAACGCCGATCCTAACAAATGCCAGCCATCGGCTATGACCATCCACACCCGCACCTAACTCTCCCATCAGCTACATCCGCTATGCAGCTAACTGATACACAAACCACAAATGCAAAAGGCCGCCTTAAAGTGACTTTCTCCCTCGCCATTCATTCAACTCTGCGTAAAGATGGACAATGTCTGTCATTTTTACCTAAGTGTGTTCAGTGCCTGGCATGCAATGGACAGTGAATGGATGGATGGATGAGTGGATGATGGGTGAATGAATGAATGGGTGGATGGACGATGAGTGAATGAACTCACTCCGGCTTTTTGTGTTGTTAGTCGCTCTGCGTGGCGGTTAGGTTTCCTCGCTCCAGCTCCAGTCAACACGCAGAGGAGGCAAACACGGATCACACGCTCACCCCTGAGGGGAAAACGGAACTCTGTAACAAGCTGGGCCGGGGTTCCGGGAGAGGGAGCACCCTTCCCACGGACCTCAGGGCGCAGGGCCGAAGGCCGAACACCCGATAATCCCCGGGAAGCGGCGCCCAGGGCCCAGCCCCAGGACTGGGGCCCAACAGGCCAGCGAGCGAGCCAGGCAGCCGGCAGCCATTCCCCGGCGGGCGAGGCTGAGCCCCCGGGGTCCCCCCACCACAGGTGAAACCCCCCGAGTGGGCAGACGCACTCAGGGCCCCTGGAAGAAAAAGATGTCGCTGCATGCAGAACAGCTTACAGGGGCTGTAAAATAACATGAGACTCATCGAGCGCAGCGGACAGCATGTGCAAGGAAACCTCAGCTGGTTACAGATCTTACACAACTCGGCTTTGACTTCTACAAATTAATGACAGTCCAATCCCCAGAGTGAGTAACAGTCCCTCAGACCGACAGCGCGACTCTAAGGACGGCCCCGAAAAGTGATGCAACCGGGCCGGGGGATTGCGCGCTGCTTCCGAGGCGTCCCAGGTCCCCGCTGCCCGCTCCTGAGCTGTGCGTGACCGGTAAACAGACTCTGCGCGCCTTTGCCGGTCCCCCGGGGTGCGTTCGGCGGAAACGGTCTTCTTTCTGGCTCGGAGCCTTGTTTCTTTTCCCCCTACATCGCGTTATATTTCTTACAACGACGGGTCCATTCTCCTGCCGCAGGGGCTGCCTGGCGGTTTCTGGGTGGACGCCAGACACCGTGGTTTTTTCCCATATTGGGGACGCTGATGTTTCTGAATCCTTGTAAACACCCCTGGGGTTGGTGCCGGCCACAGTGAAGTTCGCCAGATGTCTTTCCAATGTGTTAAGGGGATTTGTTCTAGGACAGCGGTTCTCAACCTGTGGGTCGCGACCCCTTTGGGGGTCAAACGACCCTCTCACAGGGGTCGCCTAAGACCATCGGAAAATGCAGATATTTACATCATGATGCATCACAGTAGCAACATTTCATGGTTGGGGGTCACCACCACATGAGGAGCTGGATGCAAGGGTCGTGGCCTTAGGAAGGTTGAGAACCACTGCTCTAGGGCTTCCCTCCCTCACACCCCTCTCTCCCCCCCATTGTCTCGGCCTGAAGCTTTCTCCTCGCAGAAGCGGGTGGTTCCGGGCTCCCTGCATCTGCTCCCCATCTCAGACAGCGCCCTCCTTCATGGCTGACGGGCCACATCTCTGACAGGACCGCCCCATACAGTCCCCCACTTTTTCAGAGGTCTCAGGCAGAAGGGTGCATCTTTGCCTGGTCCGCTAGCCCGGCTGTGAACAGCAGCCTGACACCTGTGTGTATTATACCCCCTGCAATATCCATAGATAACACACAGCTTCGGGGACCGGTGTGGCTCAGTGGATAGAGTGTCGGTCTGCGGACTGGAAGGTCCCAGGTTCGATTTCGGTCAAGGGCATGGATGGACCTTGGTGGTGGGCACATCCCCAGTGGGGGTATGTGCAAGAGGCAGCTGATCAATGTCTCTCTCTCATCGATGTTTCTAGCTCTCGATCCCTCTCCTTTCATCTCTGCAAGAAATCAATAAAAAAAAAAAAAAAAAAAAAAAAAAACAGCTTCAGCCCAGCTGGAGGGGCTCAGAGGCTGAGCGTCGACCTAGGAACCAGGAGGTCAGGGTTCCATTCCCGGTCAGGGTACGTGCCCTGGATGCGGGCTCGATCCCCAGTTGGGGGGCGTGTAGGAAGCAGCCGACCCATGAATCTCTCTCATCACTGATGTTTGTTTTTTTTCTCTCTCTCTCCCTCTCCCTTCCTCTCTGAGATCCACAAAAATATATTTTAATAAAGAATAGTCACAGATCTTACACACCTCGGTTTTGACTCTTACACATTAATTACAGTCCAATCCCAGAGTGAGTAACAGTCCCTCATACGGACAGCGTGATCCCAATGACAGCACGCAGGTGCGGTGAGGGGATGGGCTGGGACCTGGGCACGGCCTCCTCGCCCCACACAGGCTGCCTCCCGCTGGCTGCGGTGACTCATGCCTCCCGTCAGCCGCTGTGCTTAAGTCCCTGGAAAACATCCGTCCGCACCAGGTCCCATGATGTCATTCAGCCTCCGCTTTGTCCGGACACGCCAGTCCCATGTTGAGTGACCCCCCTCCCCAACCCCCGCTCCGCTCTCTGTGGTGCCGGGCAATTACATGTGCGCGTGTGAACGCTGCGATTGTGTGGCAGCGTGT
>PVJN01024629.1:0-30913 GCA_004026805.1 Lasiurus borealis
ACATTATCAATGACCTTACAGTATATCTGTGTCTTGGATGTCCACTTGAAAAAGACACATGGCAGGACCTTAGAGGCTATTGGCTATAATGAAGACTGATAGCGTCTGCCTTTGTAGAGTGAAGCACATTTGCCATCAATTTCAATTCCAGCAGGTCATTTCAGGCAGAACCAGACAAAATGAGAGAGAAAGTACAAGGAAAAAAAAACTGTAGTTTTAAAAGATTAGACTACATTAACTTAACATCGCAGCAAGTGAAATTTTTATGTTAAACATAAATGAGTGAAGAAGAGAAAGACATTATAGTTTCCTCTAATTTGAATGACAGATACTGCTACATGTTTTTTCTTTCTAAAATATGTCATATTTTGATGTACAAAAATATTTTTCCTATATGTCAAATATGGAAAAATTGCCTGACGTAATGTAATCTACCATCCAAAATTAGAAATAGATTATGCTCATATCATTGCAAATATTACAACCTTCTTCATGTATTTCATCCATTGCCTACTCCCATCCTTATGATCAACATAATTTTAATTTGTTCATTTCTCGTGTATTCAAAATTGTGTCATGATTTCTTTGTGGCTGTGTACTTTTTTATACAGCTGATTCATTCATTTTTGCTTGTTCCGAATTGATTATATGTTGTTGTATTTATTCCCTCATTACATATTTTCAAAACACTTTTTTTAAAAGTTATATACTCTATTTTATATCCTTTAATAATTTTGATAATTTTATATTTTCAAGTAAATTTTAACCAAGTCTAAATTTAATTTTCTACATATGCTCCATAATAATATTTTAATTTTAATAGCACTCTCATAAAGTGTATAGATTTTTTTTTTTGGGGGGGGGAGGTTAGGTCTATCCCTTTTTCTAAACCTACAAATTAGATTTTTTTAAAATCACTTAATATAGACCATTATTACTTATATTTAACTTAAGAGCTTACTATTTCTTTGTTTACTATTCCTTTTTACATTTCTTCATTCCTAAAGTATATTTGTAAAAATTTTATTACATGAGGATATATTAGTTGTAAATTATCTTAATTTTTTATTTATAAAAGCCTTGACTTCTGGTCAAGATGGTGGAGCAGATAAATACAATACTTGCATCCTTCCACAACCACAACAAAATTACCATTATTCTACAGAACAACCATCAATGAGACCATCTGAAGCCTAGCTGAACAGAAGTCCTCTAGGGACAAAAAGAACCACAAGGATACTCAGGGAGTCCTCTGCAGTCAAGATATCCCTCCTGATTTTTATACTATACACTTGAGTGTGTGACCAGCTCCTTCCGCTTTTCTGTCCATGGTAGAATACATAGGAACAAACACAGGAAGGATTCCAAGATGAAGAGACAAAGAAACATGTCCCAAATGACAAAACAGAACAAAACTCCAGAAAAAAAAAAAAACTAAAAAAAAAAAATGGAGGCAAATAGTGTGCCAGATGCAGAATTCAAAACACTGGTTATAAGGATGCTCAATGATCTCAGTGAGAACTTCCACAAAAAGATAGGAAACACAAAAAAATTGGATATAGAAAATAATAAAAGAACCAGTCAGAAATGAAGTATACAATAACTGAAATGAAGACTACATTACAGGAAATCAAAACAACTTTAAATAAACTTGTACAAATACATAAACTTCAAATATCTAAGAATAAACCTTATAAAAGAAGTGTTAGAACATGAGGCAGAAAACCTCAAAGCAGTATTGATGCACATTAAAAGAAGCCTTCCTTTATCTGTGACAATGTCATGATTAGAAGATCCATTCATGAAAAAAAAATGTCAGTTTCCCTAAATTGATTTATGAGACTCATGAAATTACATTGAAAATACTAGCAGGATTTTGTAGAAAGTGACAACTCATTTCTAAGTTTATATGAAAATTCATAAGACCAAGCATAAGAACAGTGGATGCCTTGTGCTACATGACAGCAAGAATAAATCTATGGTAATTAAGGGAAAAGCATAAGAACAAACAAAGTCCTGTAGATGTAATGGACAGCATGGTGATTATAGTTACCAATACTGTAGCGTACATCTGAAAGTTGGTAAGAAAGTAGATCTTCAAAGTTCTCATCACAAGAAAAAATTTTGTAAATATGTGTGGTGATAGATGTTCACTAGACTTACTGAGGTAATCATTTCTTACTATGTATACATATCAAGCCATGATGCTGTACACTAACACTAGCAATGTTTTTAATCGTTTTGTTAAATTAAATCTTTATTATTCAGATTATTACATTTGTTTCTCTTTTTCCCCCTCCAGAGCTCCCGTCCACCTGACCCACAACCCCCCCTCTATCCTTACCGCCCTCCCATTGACCTCATCCATAGGTGTATGATTTTTGTCCAGTCTCTCCCTGTATACCCCTCACCTCATTTACCCTGAGAATTATCAGTCCACTCCCTTTCTGTGCTCCTGATTCTATTATATTCACCATTTTATTCTGTTGATCAAATTTTTAATTCCCTTAATTTTTAGGTTCACTTGTTGATAGATATGCATTTGTTGTTCATAATTTTTTATCTTTTACCATTTTCTATTTCCTCTTCTAAAAGAGTACCTTTTAGCATTTCATATAATACTGGTTTGGAATTTTATACATATATAGGACATATAATACATATATATGACAGTTGATGAACTCCTTTCGATTTTTCTTATCTGTGAAGCTCTTTATCTGCCCTTCAATTTTGAATGACAGCTTTGCTGGATAGCGTATTCTTGGTTGTAGGTTCTTACTATTCATCACGTTGAATATTTCTTGCCACTCCCGTCTGACCTGCATCATTTTTATTGAAAAATCAGCTGACAGTCATATGGGTGCTCACTTGTAGGTAATTAACTGTTTTTCTCTTGCTGCTTTTAATATTCTCTCTTTGTTTTTTTGCTCTTGGTATTTTAATTATGATGTGTCTTGGTGTAGTCCTCTTTGGATTCCTTTTATATGGAGTTCTGTGTGCTTCTTGGACTTGGAAGTCTATTTCTTTTACCAGATGTGGGAAGTTTTCAGTCATTATTTCTTTAAATAGGCTTTCAGTATCTTGCTCTCTCTCTTCTTCTGGCACCCCCACAATTCTGATGTTGGTACACTTGAAGCTGTTCCAGAGGCTCCTTACATTATCTTCACATTTTTGAATTCTTTTCTCTTCTTGCTTTTCCAGTTAAGTGTTTTCTGATTCTTTATATTTTAAATTTTTTACTTGATTCTTGCCTTCCCCTAGTCTGCTGTTAGGTCTCTGTATAATATTTTTTATTTCAGTCAGTGTATGTTTAATTTCTAGTTGGTCCTTTTCCATTTTTATTAGGTTCATTTTCATCTCCTCTTGGGTCTCGCTAACTTTATCCAACTTTTCTAGGATATTCTTGAAAAACCTTACAACCCTGGTTTTGAACTCTATATCCAGTCGTTTGTTTTTCTCCATTTCTTTTGTTTGTGATCCCTTCCCTTGTCTCGACATTTTCACTTATGCCGGGAGATCTTCTGTGTTGGATTCAGCCTTATGATACTAGACTTGTAAAACCGCAAAAGCCTCTCTGTTGAGCTTGGGATGGGTGGAGTCTCAGTGCTTAAAGGACCGCCTTGCTTTCCAGTCGGCCCTGCCCTCTACAGCCCCTGAGTCTCATGTGACTGGGTAATCGCTGGAGCAGTCCCTGTGTGTGCTCTCTCCCAGTGCCTCTAGACTGCTGCCCCTCTGGCTCCCCTGCGCTCAGGGACCATATGAGTCTGGGTCCCCAGGGTTTCACCCAAAACCGGGGTTTAGTGGAGTTAGAAGTGATGCAGTTGGGAGGGTCTGTCTCCCGCCCACTAGTGAAATCCAGTGGCACAATCAGCTGTCAGTCTTCTGCGTGCAGTGCCGTGCGTACCACCAGCTTCTGATCTTTTGCAACTCCCCTACATTTCCATGCACTTCTCCCTTTTCACAGTCCAAACTCCCCCTGTATGAGTTTCAGCTGGATCTGGGGTTTAGTGTCATAGGATAAGGGGTTCAATGCTGTTGAGAGTCTCTGTCTCCCTCCCACCAGAGAAAGCCAGCCAGGTTCTTTGGCACCCGCTCTCTCCACACGCCTGTCTCTGTACCTCAGCTTTTTGCAGCTCCTCTGGGTCTCTGTGAGCCCCTCTCTTTCCTTCTAATTGTAGAATATCCACTCAGCCAGCTTTCCTGTGATTCTGGATGATGTCTGTTCTGTCTTTTAGTTGTAGTTTTGAAATGGTTGTGCGAGGCAGCAGTGTAGGTATTTACCTATGCCGCCATCTTGGATTCTCGTGTTTTCAATTTTAATAAAACAATTAGATAGACATTGACTAGAAAGGAGTATAGATTTAGGCATATTTGAACCCTTGAGTTTCAACAAAGGTATCACTGCAAAGCAACAACAACAAAAAATATTTTCAAATATCAGGTGCTAATGTTGATTGGAAATAAAATTTGTCATACATACAAAAAGTAATTTCAAGGTGCATTTTTATATAATTATGGTTGGCAAAACAATAAAATTGCTAGAGATAACACATAGGTTGTCTTTATTACTTTCTTAAATAGGATACAAGATGTGTTCATTATAAAGGGAAAATGGGTAAAATTAAGAATTGCTGTTCACAAAAATACCATTAAGGGATAAGTCCCGGATCAGTAAATTTATAATACATATATATGACAGTAAAATCATACTAAAATTTATTTTTTAAATATTATAAATGAGTGAGAAGATAAACAATAGGAAAAAATGAGCAAGGGACTACAGCAAGCAATTGAAAAACAGGATAACCAAATGGCCGATAAGAAAAGTTGCTCCTACCAAGACAATTCAAGTTAAAACTAAAATGAAATGTTACTATACATTTACCAAAATGACTAAAATTAAAAGTGCTGACTAGGAATTGGTGTGAAGGAACAATAATGGGAAGGCACATGGGAAGACAAGTTTGCAGAGTAAGCAATACTGTATGGCAGTATCTTTTATAGTTTACCACAGGACCTAATAGACCAACAACCAGCTATATACCAAACATTTCTTCCAAAAGACATTTGCAACTATGTGCACAGTAGCATTTTAAGGCCATGAATGGAAAACATCCAAACTATCTATTAGTAGCATGTATATATATGTATATATATACACATGCTAATATTTTGATATAGACATATAATGAGATACTATAGCTATGCAACAATAGATAACTCTCATATCATAATATTGAATAAAGAAGGACAACAAAGAATGGTTGCATTTTTTTAAAGTATATGAAATTAAAAATAATTTAAATAATGTTTATGAATTTATGCTTAGGTTGTTAAATTATTAAGAAAAGTGCCGAAACCGGTTTGGCTCAGTGGATAGAGCATCAGACTGTGGACTGAAAGGTCCCAGGTTCTATTCCAGTCAAGGGCATGTATCCTGGTTGTGGGCACATCCCCAGTAGGGGACGTGCAAGAGGCGGCTGTTTGATGTCTCTCTCTCATCGATGTTTCTAACTCTCTATTTCTCTCCCTTCCTTTCTGTAAAAAATCAATAAAATATATATATATTAAAACAAAAAGAAGAAGAAGAAAAGAAAAGCATCAATGCCCTAGCCAGTTTTGCTCAGTGGATAGAGTGTCAACCTGAGGACTGAAGGGTCCTGGGTTCGATTCTGGTCAAGGGAGCATGCCCAGATTGTGGGCTCGATGCCCAGTGCAGGGTGCACAGGAGGCAGCCAATCAATGGTTCTCTCTCATCATTGATGTTTATACATAAAAAAAATGAAGAAAAATAAAAGCATTGACATGTTTACCTTTCATAGAAGGTAGGAAAGTGATCAAAAGGTAAGTTTGGGGCAGGACAGTAGGTAATGTCCTATTTCCAGATTGAGTGTTTCGTTACATGAGTATTTCCTTTGTAATAAATTGAGATGCACATTTTTTCTATACTCTTACCTGCATGGATATTATATTTTGCAATAGAAATAGTTAGCACTGATACAAATTAATCAATGGTATATAAAAGTAGACCCTTGAGTCAGTAAATCTAGGTAAGAGACTATTACAACCTTCTGTGCCAAAAATGTAAGCACTTAGGTAAGAATGATTTTAGTAGACAAATGAAAGATAGGAAAAGTAAAAAATAGTCTTTTGAAAGAAGAATTAACATAAAGGTAAGATATCCTATCTAATAAAAGAATAATATGCAAATTAACCATCACTCTGTTATATCTGCAAGCCATGCCCATCAGCCACCCCCACCAGCCATAGAGGAGCAAGTATGCAAATTAACTCAACCAAGATGGCTGTGGCCACCAAGAGAGCAGGAAGGAAGCTTGGGTTTCCCCTGGGATTGAGGAAGCCAAGCTTTCTGTACACCTGGCTGGCCCAGGCCTCCAATCCAGGCTACAAAGTTTCAATTATAGGAGATAAATAAATCCCAACAAAATTGGTGACAGCCACAGAGCTGGAGAGAGCAGGAAGCTAGGGTTACCACTGCTATGGAGGAAGCCAAGCTTCTGCAGCCATGCCTGCCTTGGCCTCCACTTAAGGCTACAAAGTTTCAATTATAGAAGATGAATAAATCCCAACAGAAATGGCTGCCACCACAGAGCAAGCAGAAGGCTTGGCTCTGCTCCAGACTACAAGTTTCATTTGTAGAAGATAAATAAATCCCAGATACCAGGGCCTATGCTCGGGTTGTCAAGGGATGTGGCTAGCCTGCAAACCACCACAGGCCCCTTGCTTAGGCAGCCTCAAGCCCCAAGGGAACCCCACCCTGATCCAGGACACCCTTCAGGGCAAACCAACTGGCCCTCACCCATGCACCAGGCCTCTATAATAATAAAAGAGTAATATGGAGATTTTTTATTCATTTAATACATTTTTATTGTTCAGATTATTAGATTTGTTCCTTTTTTCCCCCATAGCTTCCCTCCAACTGGCTCCCACCCCTCCCTCTGCCCTACCTCCCCCGAATTGCCCTCTACCATAGGTGTATGATTTTTGTCCACTCTCCCCTCAAACCCCCCTTGCCCATTTTCCCCTGAGAATTGTCAGTCCATTCCCTTTCTATACCCCTGATTCTATTATATTCATAAGAGTATTCTGTTCCAGGACCTGTATGAGTCTGGATCCCTAGGGTGTAGTCCGAAACTGGGGTTCAGTGCAGTCAGAAGTAGAGTTCAGTGCAGTTGGGAGGCTCTGCTTCCCACCCACTAAAGAACCAGTGGCACAATCAACACTCTGTCTTCTGTGTGTGCAGTGGTGTGTGTGCCCCCAGACCTCTGCCCTTTCATGACTCTCCTAAATTTCTGTACACTCCTCACTTTTCACACCATCCAGACTCCCCCCATTTGAGTCTCGCTTGGAACTGGGGCTCAGTGTAGTCAGATAAGTGGTGCAGTGCAGTCGGGAGTGTCAGTGTCCCTTCCACCAGAGGAAGCCAGCTAGGCAGTCCACTGCCCGCTCTCTCCACATGTGTATTTTTGTACCTCAGCTTTTTGCAGCTCCTCTGAATCTCTATGAACCCCTCTCTTTCCTTCTAGTTGTATAATTTCCAATCAGCCAGCTTTCCTGTGGTTCTGGATGATGTCTATTTGGTCTTTTAGTTGTAGTTTTGAAATTGTTGTGCATGGCTACAGTTTAGGTGTTCACCTATGCTGCCATCTTGGTTTCTCCCAGTAATATGCAGACTGACCATCACTCCAACACACAAGATGACTGCCTCCATGTGGTCAAAAGATCCTGCCCCCATGTGGACACAAGATGGCTAGCAAGGGGAGGGCATTTGGGAGGGACCAGGCCTGCAAGGGAGTGTGGTTGTGGGCAATCAGGCCAGCAGGGAAGGCAGTTGGGAGGGGCCAGACCTGCAAGGGAGGGCAGTTGGGGGTGATCAATCCTGCAGGGGAGGGTTGTTAGAGGTGACCAGGCCAGCAGAGAGGGAAGTTGGAGGTAACCAGGCCTGCAAGGGAATGGAAGTTAGGTGGGACCTAGGCCTGCTGGGGAGAGCAGTTAGGGGTGACCAGGCCCACAGAGGAGGGCAGTTAGGGGCAATCAGGCTGGCAGGGGTGCAGTTAGGCATTAATCAGGCTGTGAAGGGAGTGGTTAGGGGTGATCAGGCTGGCATGTAGAAGCAGTTAGGGGCAATCAGGAAGGCAAGCAGGTGAGCAGTTGGGAGCCAGCAATCTTGGATTGTTAGAGAGATGTCTGACTACCCGTTTATGCCCAATCCCACTGGGGCCCCAAATTAGAGAGGGTGCAGGATGGCCGAGGGCCACCATCCCACCCCCCATGTAGGAATTTCATGCACCAAGCCTCTAGTAATTATATAATAGAAATACTACACATTTAACACTAATTTGAAAAGATATATGCATCCATATATTCGATATAGCATTATTTATAATAGCCAAGATATGGAAGCAACATAAGTGTTTACTACTAAATAATCAGATAAAGAAGATGTTGTAGATATCTATAATTATAAAAGTGTAGTATTTACTAATTAGTCCAGAAAGCTGAACAACCTTTCGGTTGTCCATGGCTTCAAGGACTTCTAGTATTCAATATAATATAACTGGCCATAAAAAATGAAATTTTTCTATTTCGATAACATGGATGGACCTAGAGGTTATTATGCTAGGTAAAATAAATCAGACCGAAAAAGACAAATACCCTATGATGTCACTTTTATGTGGAATCTAAAAAATCAAAAGAAACAAACAAAATAAATTCATAGATATGAAGAATAAACTGATGTTTGCCAGATGAGAAGGTGTTGGGGAGCAGGTAAAAGTGGCAAAGGGATTTAGTAGCAATTACAAAACAGTCACAAGGATGTAAAGTGCAGCACAGGGAATAGAGTCAATAATATTGCCAAAACTATGTATGGTGCCAGATTGGTACTAGACTTACCAGGAACATCACTTTGTATGTTATATAAATGCCTAAGCATTGTGCTATACCAGTACACCTGAAACTGATATTAGATTGAATGTCAACTGTAATTGAAAAAAGCTTTTAAACTAAATACTACAAGTTTAGAAAGAAATAAATGTTTTTGTCTGTTTTTCTACCACATAAGAATAGTTTCAGTTTCTTCATCTATATATGAAATTAAAAAATAATATATGTGTCAAATATATAAACAGAGATAAACATGTATAAATGGCCAGAGGATTTAACAGAATGTAGGAACTCAGTGAATGTCCCTTCTCTTCCTTCAATATAATTCTTCCAATAAATAATTTTATTGATATGAAATTTTAAAATAATGCTATGACTCATCATGTGTATGTTAAAAATATGCTTGAAACATAAAAATTACATAGAAAAGGGGTCCTTTTGATTTTTGGAAATTTATTTTCAAATACATCCTCCATTTTAGCACAACTTAATATTTTAAGAGTAATCTACACTAATAAAAGAGAAATATGCAAATTGACCATCACTTTATGATGCCCACCAACCAATCAGGAGTAGGTATGCAAATTAACCTGACAAAGATAGTGGTAGCCCCACCCCCCAGCCACTACAGGCCTCTGGGTAGCATGCATGCAGGGGGGCAGAGGGAGCTACAGGAACCACACTCCAGACAGAGCAAAGACTGAAAGCTCCAGCCAGAGCGAAAGAACTGGGTACCAGGTCCCAGAGGAAATGGTGCTGGCAGCCAGGGGAAGGAAGGCCTATTGCACAAATCTTCGTACAACAGACCTCTAGTCTCTAATATTTACATTAGAGAAAAGATTAAAATTCCATATTATAAAAAGGGTGAAATTAAAACAAAGCTTTATATTATTATGACTAAAGAATTTGTAAAATATTTTATTTCAAGATATTTCAATATAAGTATCATTTCAGAAACCTTGTCTTCAGTCAGAAACCTATAATGCCTATTGCCTCCAACCTCCTCAGGAAGTGACTCTTGATACATCAAGACCAAAAATACATATGCAACATGAACCAAGTAGAACCCTTTCTCATCACTACCCTCTGGTAATGCAGGGAAGAATTTTTTGAAAGAGAAACAGAATTTATGCCTTTTCTTTTTTTTCTCTACTTAAAATCTGTTTGATTCCTTGGTACACCTACATTTTATATTCTATAACACATAATTGAGTTTTCCTGCTTCTCTCCATTTATAGATGTTCTGGTAAAGATGAGGTAAAATTTTCATTGCAACCCTCTAGGACATGAAACAAGACATTTATATTATCATTTGAATTCTGTAATAGAATTTATATTATTATTTTAAAGTTCCATACATCCATAGCAGTGAGTTACCCCCAAATCATACTCACTGTCAGTTTGCAAAACACTTGATAGAAACAAAATGTTATTACAATGACATAGTATGTATGGCTCACGAGCTTCTTACTTTGTAATAAGTGGTAAAATCTTATCATTTTTTCACTAATAACTAAAAGCTGAGTATTTAAAATGAAAATTTATTTCTATTTACATTATAAAATAGGATTCTCTACGAGTTACTTTTTATACAGAACAGTGCATAGTAATCATTAATTAAGAATTGTTTTACATAGTATCTAATGAAAGACTCATTTAATAAAAGGTACTATGTATATAAACCATCTTCTTCCTTGCCTTAAATAATAAATTCTATTTAAATAAAATTGTATATGTGTGTGTGTGTGTGTGTGTGTGTTTGTGTTTGTGTAACTTATTAGAATAATAATTTTGTGCAAATTTTTAATAATTGAGAAATCTTTACTAATTCATTTCTTTTTATTCCTGTGAAATTGGGTGACATGAGAAGAAAAATCAGATTTGTAGATTATTTCTTTTTTTTTTTTGAAAGTCAAATAAATGGATCATGCATCTATAGATGAGGACAGTGGGGGTTGATAAGGGCAGAGGTTGGGTGGGGAACTGAGTGTAGGGGAACTATGGGGAGAAAAAGAGGAACAATTGTAATAATCTGAAGAGTAAAGATTTATTTAAGTAAATAAATAAATATAAAGATAGTATGGCTACTCAACCCTTTGGTCTCAGAAATTAGGTGATGATCTCAGCCCATGATCATTAAATTGGCTGCCAGCATAACAAACATGATAGCGAAGTCAGGTTTGATAATTCTATCAGTTCCAATAATAAGCCTTTAATTAATAAAGATAAATGGAGTACTGAGTGATTGCTTTGAAATGTTCATTCCATTTGGTCTGGTCATTATTTATATGATGTGGTTTAGGAGCTCCTGAAGAGATGCAGCCCTGGGGTGAGATGCTGCTGTTAAACAGCTAAGCTATGCTCCTTGTTGGTTTGTTCTTCTTCGTGCTGTTCTGCTTTGCCCTGGACTGGTCTGTTCTACTCTGTTCTGCTCTGTTCTGTGGCAGTCTGTTATTGCCTGCACTGATCTGTTTTGCTCTTCTCTGGGGAGACATTAGCTAGAAAATGCCATCTTGAGTGGAAGGAAAAAGTGTACTCTCAAAGGCAGAGGGAAGCAGACTTATAATAGAAATCCTCAGTCCTGGTCCCTGATTAGTCTGTCCTCATACAAATAAAAACTCCAAATCTTCACAGTTTGATTAGTCAGAAAAGCACAGTCCTCATTGGTAAGAATGAAGCCACTCAAATTGCTTGATAAAGTTGGTGGGGTTACAGCTGCAGCCCCCAGTGAACAGCTATGAGCCCCAGAACACTCTCCAATTGGCACAAACATTTGGATTCAAAGGAACTCTACATGCCAGAAGGAAAGGTAAGATTTTGCTTAGAATAAGGAGAGAGAGAACTACATAACCAGACACCTGGAGAAGAAAGACCATGGGCTGATGAAGAAACAGCCCGCATATGAAAGAAAAGGAGGAATCATCTGAAAAGGAAGTAAATGAAATGAAGGCAAGCAACCTACCAGAGAAAGAATTCAGAGAAATGGTCATAAGCTGGATGAAAAGAATGGAAGACAAATTTGACAATATGAGTAAGAACCAAGAGGAAATGAAGAAGAACCAAGAGGAAATGAAAAATGCCATTGCTGCTGTAAAGAACTCTATAGAAAGCATCAAAAGTAGACTAGAAGATGCAGAGGATTGCATCAGTGAGCTAGAAGACAAGGTAGGAAAAAATACTCAAGTAGAGCAGCTTCTGGAAAAAAATAAATAAAAAGCAGGAGGAGAGCCTAAAGTAACTATGGGACAACATGAAAAAAAATAAAATAACACACACACACACACACACACACACATACACACACACAACATCCACATAATAGGAGTTCCAGAAGTAGAGGAAACTAAGCAAGGAATAGAAAACCTGTTTGAAGAAATAATAACAGAAAACTTCACTGATAAAGGGAACAAAAACCCCATACAAATCCAAGAAGCTCACAGAGTCTTAAGCAAAATGAACCCCAAAAGACTAAAACCAAGGCACATTATAAATAAATTGGCAAACACCAACGACAAAGTAAGAATATTAAAAGAGGCCAGAGAGAGACAGAAAGTTATCTTCAAATGAACCCCCATCAGACTAGCGACTGATTTCTCAACAGAAACTCAGCAGGCCAGAAGGGAATGGAATGAAATATACAAAGTCATGCAAATAAAGGGTCTGAATCCAAGAATACTGTACCCAGTAAGGCTATCAATCAAAATTGAAGGGGAAATCAGGAGCTTGACAGACAAAAAAGGATTAAGGGAATTTATTACCACCAAATCAGCAATGCAAGAAATGCTAAAGGGTCTGCTATAAAAAAAAAAGAAAGAAAGAAAGAAAGAAAGAAAGAAAGAAAGAAAGAAAGAAAGAAAGAAGGAAGGAAGGAAGGAAGGAAGGAAGGAAGGAAGGAAGGAAGGAAGGAAGAGGAAGCAAAGAAGGAACACAGGAGTAAAGAATAAAAATGGTGACAAATACATACCTATCAATAATAACTTTAAATATAAATGGATGAAATGCACCCATCAAAAGACATAGGGTAATGGATTGGATAAGAAAACATGACCCATATATCTTCTGTCTACAAGAAACCAACCTCAGAAAAAAAGACACGCACAGACTGAGGATGAAGGGATGGAAATGGTTTTTCATGAAAATGGAAATTAAAAAAAAAAAAGCTAGGGTAGCAATACTTGTATCTGACAAATTACATCTCAAAGTGAAGGACATAACAAGAGGTAAGGAAAGCCACTTCATAATACTAAAGGGAACAATAAAACAAGAAGAAATAACTCTGGTAAACATATACACACTCAATAGAGTACCCAAATACATAAAAAAATAAAATAAAAATAAAAACCTCCTGGAGATTATCAAAGGAGAAATTGACAGCAATACAATCATAGTAGAAGACTTTAATACCCAACTATCACCAATGGACAGATCATCTAAACAAAAAATCAGCAAAAAAAACATCAATCCTAAATGACTCACTAGACCAGATAGAATTAATCGACATGTTCAGAACATTTTACCCCAAATCCATAGAATATACATTCTTTTCAAGTGCACCTGGGTCATTTTCAAAGATAGACCATATGTTAGGTCATAGGCAAAGTTTCTTCAAATTCAAGAAGACAGAAATAATATCAAGCATCTTCTCAGATCACAGTGGCATAAAAGTGGAAATCAACTACAATAAAAATAACCCAAAGAAATCAAACATGTGGAGACTAAACAGCATGAAATTAAACAATGATTGGGTAACCTGAGAGATCAAGGAAGAAATAAAAACATCATGGCAACAAAGGACAATGAAAACACAACAATCCAAAATCTATGGGACACAGTAAAGCAGTCTTGAGAGGGAAGTTCAGAGCTCTACAATCATACTGCAAAAAACAAGAAATAATGATAATAAATTACCTAACCCTTCAACTCAAAGAGCAAGAAAGAGAGCAACAAGAAAAGCCCAGTGTAAGCAGAAGGAAGGAAATAGTAAAGAGCAGCGTGAAGATAAATGACATAGACCACAGAAACAATTCAAAAGATTAACAAAACCAAGAGCTGGCTCTTTGAAAGGATAAACAAGATTGATGAACCTCTAGCTAGGCTCACCAAGAAGCAAAGAGAGAAGATTCAAATGAACAAAATCAGAAATGAAAGTGGAGAAATAACACAGACCTCAATGAAATACAAAGGATTGTTAAAAAATACTCTGAACAACTCTATTGCAACAAACTGGACAACCTGGAGGAAATGGACATATTCCTAGAAAAATATAACCTCCAAAAACTCAATCAGGAAGATGCTAAACATCTCAATAGGCCAATAACTATGGAAAAAATTGAAGCAGTCATCAAAAACCTTCCAGCAAATAGCGGAAACTGGTTTAGATCAGTGGATAGAGGATCAGCCTGTGGATTGAAAGGTCCCAGGTTCAATTCCAGTTAAGGGCATGTACATTGGTTGCGGGCACATCCCCAGTAGGTGGCGTGCAGGAGGCGGCTGATCGATGTCTCTCTCTCTCATTGATTTTTCTAACTTTCTATTTCTCTCCCTTCCTCTCTGTGAAAAATCAATAAAATATATTTAAAAAAAAAAAAGCTTCCAGCAAATAAAAGCCCAGGGCCAGACAGCAACACAGAGGAGTTTTACCAAACATTCAAGGAAGAATTGAAACCTATCCTACCAGACTATTCAAAAACATTCAAGAAGAAGGAACGCTTCTAAACACCTTCTATGAAGCCAGCATCACCCTAATACCAAAACCAGATAAAGATAACACAATGAAAGAGAATTACACACCAATATCCCTCATGAACTTAGGTGCCAAAATCCTCAACAAAATTCTAGCAAATCAGATCCAGCAGTACATCAGAAAGATCATACACTATGACCAAGTAGGATTCATCCCAGGGATTCAAGGATGATACAATATCTGCAAATGAATAAACATGATACATCATATAAACAAATTGAGAGATAAAAATTACATCATCAAAGCAATTGATGCAGAAAAGCATTTCACAAAATCCAACACCCTTTCTTGATAAAAACTATCAACATGGTGGGAATAGAAAGATCATACCTAAACATCATAAAAACTGTGTATGAAAAACCCACAGCTAACATCATACTCAATGGGCAAAAACTAAAACCATTTCCCCTAAGAACAGGAACAAGACAGGGATGCCCACTCTCCCCTCTCCTGTTCGACATAGTACTGGAAGTACTAGCATTGCAATTAGAAAAGAAGAAGAAATAAAAGGCACCCAAATTGGAAAAGAAGAAGTAAAGCTGTCCTTATTTGCAGATGACATGATATTGTACATAAAAACCCAAAGGACTCCATCAAAAAACTGATAGACTTAATAAATGAATTTGGCAATGTTTCAGGATACAAAATTAATGCTAAGAAATCTATGGCATTTCTATACACTAATAGTGAAATTACAGAAAGAGAGACCCAAAAAGCAATCCCATTTACCATCACACCAAAAAAATTAAGATACATAAGAATAAACTTAACTAAGGAGGTAAAAGACCTATATGTGGAAAACTACAGGACACTGAAAAAAGAAATAGAGGACAAAGTAAACAGATGAAAGAGCATACCATGGTCATGGACTGGGAGAATCAACATCATTAAAATGTCCATACTACCCAAAGCAATCTATAGATTCAATGCACTCTCCATTACAATAACAACAGCATATTTCACAGAACTAGAAAAAAATTCTCCAAAGATTCATCTGGAATAAAAAAAGACCCCAAATAGCACAGCAATCCTGAGAAAGAAGAATAAAGTAGGTAGGATCTTAAAATTAGATTTCAAGCTGTATTACGAAGCCACTGTTGTCAAAACTCCCTGTGTAGAAACAACTGCTAGGCTCTGTTTTTAAAATTTGAGCCCCATTAGTCACCCGGAGCCCTTCTTAATAGGTTCCAAATGACCATAAGCTTGTGGTCTTTACTTGTTCTTTATAAGCTCACCCTAACACCATATAATCACTTACATTTGGCTTCTTGAAATATGCTCCTCCTCTTTCAGTATAACATTAGCCCAATGGTTACTTGAAACGTTCTTCTAAGTAAATAAGAAGAAATAGAAAAAGCAGAATAGAAACCTAACCATCATCAGTTCCACATTGCTGATAGTCTAAAATTCAAATGTTTAGCTTGACAGTCAAATCCCCACACCATCACATACAATACTCTGCTGTTTATACTCCAATTACACTCTGAAACCTGAGCCTCAGCCTAAGCATCATCTCAAATAAAAAAAGAATAAGTGGATGTGAGACAAACTTATAAAGATACTTATATCC
The DNA here is from genome assembly GCA_004026805.1 of Lasiurus borealis. Taxonomy (NCBI): domain Eukaryota; kingdom Metazoa; phylum Chordata; class Mammalia; order Chiroptera; family Vespertilionidae; genus Lasiurus; species Lasiurus borealis. Next base: position 16,221 of record PVJN01024629.1, read on the forward strand.
TAGTGTTTAAGGCACTCTCCTTGACCCAGAAATATGAACGAACAAAGTATATCTTGGAAACAGTAAGTAGTTCTGTGTAACTTCAATATAGATAACATGGCCAAGAAAAATTCAAATTGTTGAAAAATACTTCTTGTCACCTTAAAGGACCGAGATTTTATTCAATATACAATGTGAAATCATTGAATAATTTTAAGCAGAACAGGGACTTGATTAGATTTGTACTTTGGAAAACTATCCATGACAGTATGAGGATGATTGATTAAATGAGGAAGGGAGACCACGGAAGCTATTTGGGAAGTCCAAATGAAAGATGATAATGGCCTAAAATAATAAAATGCCTCTGGAAATGATTCTTCCAGAACAGAAACTATTTCACATTCCTTTCTTGTGCCTTCTACTTCAACATGTAGCATAGTGCCTGTCACATATCCATCCTGAATTCGAAACGACACTATGGGAAGGAAAAAAGTGACTAGTATCAAAATATGACAAAAACATAAGTTACAGTCATATATTGTGTTTTTTCATTCATTTAATACAATGTTATTGCATGTCTCTTGGGACATTGTTATAATCAATCTGTAAGGAGAGTGTTCACAGACCATCTCCTCTCCGCAGGACTCTCTTCATCCTGGTCCCACCATTGTTAGACCACAAATATCTAGAAGAGGAAAACTTTTCACTTTTCAGTTTTTTCATTTTCTCTGTTCACCTAAAACAAAAATAATAAGCCAAACACATTTCCATCAAAACTTTCTATCTATTAATTCCAAATATACTCAACTTCCTTAGCTAATATTACTTATATATTTTTAATATTATTTATCTTATTTATTTTGCTCTCTTAACCTTATTGTCAGTTTCTTGAGGGTAAGGACTTGTCTTATTTTTCAAGGTTCTTATAAATGTGTAAGGCATAGCATGATCAATGCTTTAAAATAATCTTGATTGACTAGTTCCTAAAATGTCAACATATCTAATTCCCTAATATTTTTAATAAATATTTATTATTCAGATTATTACAATTGTTCCTCTTTTTTCCCCCATAGCTTTCCTCCACCCAGTTCCCACCCCTCTCTCTACCCTTACCCACTCTCTATTGTTCTCATCCATAGATGTAAGATTTTTGTCCAGTCTCTTCCTGCACTCCCACACCCCTTTCCTCCTGAGAATTTTCAGTCCTCTCCCTTTCTATGCCTCTGATTCTATTATATTCACCAGTTTATTCTGTTCATCAGATTTTTTATTCACTGGATTTTTAGATTCACTTGTTGATTTACGTATTTATTGTTCATAATTTTTATTTTTACCTTTTTCTTCTTCCTCTTCTTAAAGAATATCTTTCAGCATTTTATATAATACTGGTTTGGCAGTAATGAACTCCTTTAGTTTTTTCTTGTCTTGAAGCTCTTTATCTGACCTTCAATTCTGAATGATAGCTTCACTGGGTAGAGTAATCTTGGTTGTAAATTCTTGCTATTCATCACATTGAATATTTCTTGCCACTCCTGTCTGGCCTGCATCGTTTCTGTTGAGGAATCAGCTGACAGTCATATGGGTGCTCCCTTGTAGGTAACTAACTGTTTTTCCCTTGCTGCTTTTAATATTTTCTCTTTGTCTTCTTTTGTCATTGGTATTTTAATTATGATGTGTCTTGGTGTGGTTCTCTTTGGATTCCTTTTGTTTGAGATTCTCTGTGCTTCTTGGACTTGTAAATCTATTTCTTTCACCAGGTGGGGGAAGTTTTCTGTCATTATTTCTTCAAATAGGTTTTCAGTATTTTGCTCTCTCTCTTCTTCTGGCACCCTCATAAATCCGATGCTGGTATGTTTGAAGTTGTCTCTAAGGCACCTTACACTATCTTCATATTTTTGGATTCTTTTTTCTATTTGCTTTTCTGGTTCAGTGCTTTTTTACTTCTTTGTATTTCAGGTCTCTGACTTGATTCTTGCAATCCTCTAGTCTGCTGTTGGATCTCTGAATATCATTTTTTTAATATATTTAATTGATTTTTTACAGAGAGAAAGGGAGAGGAATAGATAGTTGGAAACATCGATGAGAGAGAGACATTGATCAGCTGTCTCTTGCATGCCCCCTACCGGGAATGTGCCCACAACCAAGGTACATGCCCTTCACCAGAATCCAACCTGGTACCTTTCAGTCCTCAGACCAATACTCTATCCACTGAGCCAAACTGGTTTTGGCTGAATATTATTTTTTATTTCAGTCAGTGTATGCTTAATTTCTAGTTGGTCCTGTTTCATATCCTCAGGGGTCTTGCTAAAATTATTGGCCTTTTCTAGAAAATTATTGAAAAATCTGGTAACTGTGGTTTTGAACTCTATATCTACTCATTTGTTTTCCTCCATTTCTTTCATTTGTGACCTGTTTCTTAGTGTCTGGATTTTGGCTGCTTCCCTGAGTTAATAGAGTAGTTTTGTGTGTCAGGTGTCCCATAGGGCCCAGTGGCTCGCCTCCCCAGTGACCTGAGGTGGACACTCTTGGTTCACCCCTTTGTGAGCTATGTGCACAGTCTTGTAGTTAAGCTTTGATTGTTGTTGGTATCACTGGAAGGAATTGACCTCCAGGCCAATTGGCTATGAGGATTAGCTGTGTCTATGCTGGGAGAACTTTGCTGGAGATACCGTTATGAGATAAGACTTCCAAAAGCCTCTGTGCTCAGCTTGGATGGGGCAGAGTCTCAGGGTGGAACAGATATCCTTGGCTTCCCTTCAGCCCTGCTCTAAAAGGCATCTGGGTCTTAGTGTCTTGCAGTAATCACTGCAGGCACCTCTGAAATAAAGCTGCCCTTGAGTTTCACCCACTGCCAGACAGTTCAGTTTCTCCCTGAATGAGTCTGGGTCCCCAGAGTCTCGCCTGGAACTGGAGTTTAAAGCCATCAGGAGCTTCTGTTTTTCTCCAAGTTGAGAAAACCAGTCATGTACTCAGTTGCCAGACTTCTCCTCATGCACGCATGTCTTGGTACCTCTGCCTTCGGCAGTTCCTCTGAGTCTCAGTGTGCTTTTCTCTTTCCTCACAGGATAGTTTCTCCCTGAATGAGTCTGGGTCCCAGAGTCTTGCTCAAAACTGGAGTTCAGAGCTGTAAGGAGCTTTTGTCTCCCTCGATTGTGAAAGCTACCTTCATACTCAGTTGCCAGCTCTCTCTGCACTCATGTGCCTTGGTACCTCTGCCTTCTGTAGCTTCTCTGAATCTCAGTGTGATTTTCTACTTGTAGAATTTCCACTCAGCCAGCCTTCCTCTGGTTCTGGATGATGTCTGTTTTATCTTTTAGTTGTAATTTTGAAATTGTTGTGAGGCAGCAGTTTTGGTGTTTACCTATGCCGCCACCTTGTTTTTTCCTCCCCACTAATATTTTGTTATATTAAAATACAATTAGAGTTAGAGAGCCTTATTTTCACATCCTCATGATATGCATTTGTTTTAGAGTGCAAAATTCAAATTTTGCAAGTTTTACTAAATATCTAAGATGTCATATTCTACTATTGTGTGTACAAATAAAGGAACTGTGGCTGTGACTGACATAAACACAATTTAGTAGGATGAGTCAGCTCTGAACAGGCTTTTCTTTGTAAAATCCTACCAGTCATCAGTGTTCTCAAGATTAAAATCATAAAGGGATCATATGAAAAAATCGTATTGATCTAATTTCACCGATATAATTAATTGGGATTGATTGTTCTCCTTCATCATGCAATTTGTAATTTCATTTTTAGTAATATTCATCCCAATTTTTTTTTAACGTTTGGATTCAAAGTGATATTTTTTTTTGTTTTATTTTTCAAATCATAGTTTTTCAGTTATAGTTGACATACATCATTATATTATTTTCACACTAATGACTAAACATTAAATAATTTAAAAAAGGATCACCCCAATAAAACTCACACTGATCCAGCACCATGCTTAGTTATTAGACTATTATTGACTACATTCCCTATGCTGTACTTTAAACCCTCATGACTATTCTGTAATGACCAACTTGTACTTCTTAATCCCTTCACCTGTTTTGCTCATTTCCCCAACAGCCCTTCTACCTCACAGTCAATAAAAAGTACTCTGTATCTGTAAATCTGTTTCTGTTCTGCTTATTTTGTTGTAAATTCAACTGTTGATAGATATCTACTTATTGCCATTTTATTAATCATCTTTTTTTTCTTCTTTAACAAGACGCTTTAGCATTCTGATAATACTGGGTTGATGGTAATGATCTCTTTTAGCTTTTTTAGCTTTTTTTTTTGGTCTGGCAAGCTGTGTATATATGTCCATTGATTCTAAATGATAGCCTTGCACAATAGAGTAATATTGGTTGTAGGTCCTTGTTTTTCACTGCTTTGAATAAATGAATATTTGAATATGAATATTTTGAATAATGAATATTTGTTGTCACTCACTCTAGCCTGCAAAGTTTTTTTGGAAAAATCAGCTGATAGTCTTATGAGAGTTCCCTTTAGGTAACTGTTTTTCTCTTGCTGCTTTTAATATTCTCTCTAGTAAATCTTTAACCCTTGGCATTTTAATTATGAAGAGTCTTGATGGTTCATCTTGGTTGGAGATCTGTGTTTCCTATATTTGTATGTCTGTTTCCTTCACCAAGTTAGGGAAGTTTTGTCATTATTTTTTCAAATGGGTTTTCAATTTCTTGCTTTCTTCTTCTGGGATCCCCATAATGTGAATGTTGGTATGCTTGAAATTGTACCAGAGACTCATTATACTCTCCTCATCTTTCTTCTTTCTGCTGTTCTGTTTGGATATTTTTTTTCCTCCTTATATACCAAATTGATTATTTCATTCTCAGCTTCCCCTACCCTACTGTTGATTCCCTATCAATTATTCTTTATTTCAGTCAGTGTATCCTTCATTTGTGACTGGTTCTTATTTACGCTGTTGAGGTCCTCATTACATTCATTGAGCATCCTTATAACCAGTGTTTTGAACTCTGCCTCTAGTAGATTGCTTGTCTTCATTTATTTACTTATTTTTCTGGAGTTTTGTTCTGTTCTCTCATTGGGCCATGTTTCCTTGTCTCATTTTGACAGCCTCCCCATGTTTGTTTCTATATATTAAGTAGTGTTGCTATGTTTCCTAGGCTTGCAAGTGTGGCCTAATGTAGTAGGGTTGGTCACACAGCCTCTCTGATCACCCCAGCTGGGCACTCCTATGTGCACCTGCTATGTCAGTTATACACTCTTCTGTTGTAATTGAGTCTTCATTGCCGTTGGCACATCAATAGGAGAGATTTACTCAGGCTGACCAGTTACAAAGACTGCTGCAACCACTGACCACTGACCTCTGACCACCTTGGAAAAGAAGATCAGCAGTAGGATTTTACTTCAGTAGGGCTCTGGTACTCACTGAGTTCATCCTTTGAGTGTGTTGCATGAGGAGATAATCAGGTGATGGGGCTTTGATGTGGTCTGAAACTGTCTACTGAGTGCCTGAGCTGTAGGACCTCTGAGAGATACAAGCCAAGGTTGGCCACTGCCTATGTTCTGTCCGAGGCCACCAGGCCTAATTTACAATGCAATCTGCAGATGGCTGCTTTTTGGGCTGGGCTTGGAGGTGGCCGGGCAAAGCCAAGCTGTGAACCAAGGCTGGCTGCTGCTAGTGCTGTACCTGGGGCCACTTGGTGAGAGATATAGGGCTCACTAAGCCACATATTGCTTGTTTGAGAGATTTTTAGGAAAATCTAAAGCATGAGCCCCTACAGGCCATTCCTATGGTAAAACCACTAAAAACATTTTGGGTAAGCCTGAAAATAGGGTAGATCGGTGTCTCAGGGAATAACCAGGGTGGGGCAAATAGTGTGAACCAGATTGATTGAGTCTCAGATATAGACCCCTCTGCTGGCTTTGTGGGAGAATGGCTCATTAAAGGAACAATGTAATTTGTTAAAGGTATTAATGACTTTAATAATCACACACACACACACACACACACACACACACACACACACACACAATCTGATGTGAATTCAATAACTTTTATATGGGCTCACTATTGCTTATGCATAGACCATGGCCCAGGCCTTAGAATTGTTGATTAAGGCAAAGGTTAGTGAGAGGGTGGAGGAAAAGTCACAGTCTCACCAATCTGATACTGTTGAAGGACTATCTGTTTGGCTTCCAAGTCTTAATCATCATCTCATCATACAAAGAAAGGAGGCCTTAACAAAGTACATTAAATAAATATTTATTGTCAGTTATAAGTCAGGCAACTAAATCCTGAAGATTCTAAGTGATGACAATCTGCAAAGATCAGTACTGACATCTCTTAAATTCAAAAGTCCAGTCCAGACTATATGTTTGGGTTCAAGTTCAACATATCTAGTTCCCCACTAGATATCTCTAGCTATCAGACTAAATTTAATTGGCTCTTGGACTTTTATGTGCCTAATTCTGAGTTAACTAATTTTGTCCCTAAAAATTAGCATGCCATTAACCTCTCTGCATAAGCCAGAAACAAAACAAATATCTTTCATCTTCTAGGGCAGTGATCAGCAAACTCATTAGTCAACAGAGCCAAATATCAAAGTACAAAGATTAAATTTCTTTTGAGAGCCAAATTTTTTTAGTTTAAACTTCTTCTAATATCACTTCTTCAAAATAGACTTTCCCAGGCCATGGTATTCTGTGGAAGAGCCACACTCAAGGGGCCAAAGAGTCACATGTGGCTAGCCACCAATGACCTATGAACCAGGAGATGTATTATATATATTTTAAAAAGTAAAATATTTAATTACTAATTTGATATGGATATGTTGTCAAAATGATAATATTTTGGATCTCACAATGTTGAATACAATATTTTATTAAATAAGTTTTAGTAATTTATTTTTTTCTTTAATTAATAGAGCCACTAGAACTTTAAATTTTAACATGTTTTTTTAACATTTTATTTATTTTATTTTTTTGTGTGTGTTACAGGTATACATATCTTCCCATTGCTCCCCCCGCATCCCAAGTATAACCCAACCCCCCAGTATCTTGTGTTCATTGGTTATGCTTATATGCATGCATACAAGTCCTTAGGTTGATCTCTTATCTACCCCTCATCTCCTTAATATTTCTGCTTAATTTGACAGTCTTTTTGATGCTTTACTGCTTCTGTATCTATCCTTTTGTTCATCATTTTATAATGTTCTTTATTATCCACAAATGAGTGATATCATGTGGTGTTTCTCCTTCATTGACTGGCTTATTTCACTTAGCATGAGGCTCTCCAGTTCCATCCAGGTTGCTGCCAATGGTAAGAATTCCTTTTAATGGCAGCATAGAATTCCATTGTATGGATGTACCATAGTTTTCTGATCTACTCATCTGCTCATGGGCACGTAGGCTGTTTCCAAATTGTAGCTATTGTAAATTGTGCTGCTATGAAAACATGTTTTTTATTATATTTTTATTGGACAGCAGTGCTTTAGAATTTAGTTCAACTGTCAGTCTTGCTCAGAATGCTTTGTTAATTCCCAGACTAATTCAAACCCTCCCATTATACTTTTTCAATGCACTCTTTATTTCACAATTGTAGCACTTGTTCCAATTGTAGTTTATTATGTATTGGTTCAAGTTCTTATTTTTTAAATATCTCTCCTCATTGCTAAAATGCAAGCTTCAAGAGAGCTGGGGTCAATTGTGACTCACTCAATCAATTGAGCATAGGAGAAGTTCTTATATATAGCAGAAAACCAATAAATAGTTGGAGAATTTTTTTAAAAAATGATGAGTTAGTAAAGAGGGAAAAGAAACTGGCACAAAAAGCAATAATTTACAATCCTATATAATAAAAGGCTAATATACAAATTAACTGAACAGTGGAACGATGACGCCCACTGACCACCAGGGGACAATGCAGAAGGTGCCCCCTGGTGGTCAGTGCACTACCACAGAGGGAGTGCCACTCAGCCAGAAGCCAGGTTCACCACTGGCAAGCACAGTGGAGGTGGTGAGAGCCTCTCCTGGCAGTGTTCAGGATTTCCAACTGCTGGCTTAGGCTCATCCACCACCTAAGCCATGAGTTGGACATCCCCTGAGGGCTCCTGAATTGTGAGAGGATGCAGGCCTGGCTGAGGTTCCTCTCCCTCCCCAGATTGAACAGATTTCATACACCAGGCCTCTAGTATTGTAATAAGTGGAAGGATAGTGACATGAATAAAGTGGTAGAAACTAATACATATAAACAAAGTGGCAAAATATCATTTTAGAAGAGGACTCTCTTATTCCTAAACCTGAGTAAATGCTAATGTATTTTCTCTTATATTTTAAGATTAGATGGACAAAGATGAAAGGATGGAACTTGGGTAAATAGCATGGCCTAAGTTTTTGAAGGCAGAGGTAGACAGTCTGTATGACACAAGGCCAATACACTTCACTCTTGAAGAAGTACAATAAGATTTAGGGATCACTTTAATCTGTTTTTGTTTGTTTGCTTGCTTTTTGTTTGTTTATGTGTTTTTTTCTTGAATATATGGATTGAAGTAAATCCAGTTTTAGCCTCAACACTTCCTTATTCCCCTTCCATCTTTCTGGTCTCTCTTTCCCAAAAGACTTCATTTGAGTGCAGGGTGTTTGTTATTGCTCCTTGGTATTAGGTTTAGCTATCTATTACCAATGACAGGTAGGTAAAAGTGACACTGTACCAATTCTGAGCCTTGAGCTTAAAACACTTCATGATAATCACTCACTCCCTTACAAATCTGCCCTCTCCATGAGGAAAAAAAATGCCTTGCATAACCCTCTAGTCCCAGGAGGAGTGACCTGGGAACCCAAAAATATGCAGTAAGAAACAGAGCCACCCTAAAAAGACCAAACTAAGTCAGTCAAATCCTAGCCTCTACTCAGTGTATAAACAAAATAATAAGTAGTTGATTTTTTTAAGCTACTGAGTTATATAGCAATAGCTAACAGATTCATAGTCTAACGTCAATAAAAAAAAAAAAATAACACCCAAAATCTATAGATGCCTAGCTGGTATAGCTCAGTGCTTGAACATCATCCCAGCAACCAAGAGTTCACTGGTTTGATTCCTGGTCAGGGAACATGTCTGGGTGGTGGGTTTGATACCCTGTGTGAGGGGAGGGGAACGTGTAGCAGGAGGCAGTTGATCGATGCTGTTTATTTCTCATCAATGTTTCTATCTGTATTCCAATAAAACATATTTAATAAAATCTACAGAAATACCTGAAGCCTATTGTAAAATTAATAGTCAGGTGATAGTAATACTATTAGCAATCATCATTGTATATTGACTAAATACCAAATACTATGCTAAGTCCTTATAATTTTCACAATAACACAAGGGAATATAGTTACTATAATTGTCATTTGGGTACATGAGAAAATTGAGAACTTGAAAGTTTATGAGACAAAGCCAGAATTTGAATTCTGATTCTCTCATATTTGCCATTACAAAAACATATCTATTTTTATCTTGAATTTCAGTGAAACATTTGAATTTATTTGAAAGAAAATACTGCAGAGGAAGTAAACAAAAATCTTACTAACTTTTATTTCAATGTATCTTTTTGCAATTTTCATACGTGTAGATTCTAACACTGAGCAGAAGGAGAGCTGGCATCCATGCTTCACCATACCAGGCAGCAATATAATGAATCCATTAGTACAAAATGCCTAGCCATCGTCACCTCAGTTTGTGTATGTAATATATTGTAAAGTTGTCATGAACATTCCTTATTTATTTTCAAATGCCATGATATTTAGGAATGGCAATTTTCTGGAAGCAATGTTGCCATATAGTGCCCATTAAACTACGTGCCACACTTAAGAAAATTTCAATGAAAAAATGTTAGACACTGGGCTCTTTCAAAATCCTTCCTGTTCTTTTGCAAAAATTCATAAAATCTTTGTATTTGGTAGGCTATTTTACTCTTAAACTAAAAAGTCTTTGTTAACATAATTAGAAACTAAAATGCATCCTCAACATTAATGTAAATTAACTGCTGAATACCCAGTCTATTATTTTTGATAGACATGCCACGAAATTGTGAAAATGATATGCCTCCAAGTGGCAGAGATCATGATACTGGGGTTGAAATGGAGACTCTAGGGCCCAGAGCAGCTGCAAGAGAAAGAAATCAAGGAAATCCTTACAAAATCTGGGGGAAAAGTGCAGTAAAAATGTAATTTTGGGAAAAGACAACTTGTTCTATATTTATAGTTGCTATCATATATATATATATATATAGTAAGTGATCAATCATATGTATGTCCAACCATCCAACCAACCCACTGGCCGATACATATGATGTACAATGGCAATTTAAAAATAAACATTGACTTGTGCAAGTGCAATACATATAAAACTCTCAGTGGTGCCAATCACATGCGTGTGTTTTGATGTCATTGTCTATCCTGAATTTGGTTGTTTTTGTTGACATTCTGAAACTGAAAGAAAGCAGCGGCATCAACAGAATGTATCTGAAGACCAACTATTAGCACAACATACCATTTGAGTGATAATTCCATCAATTCAATAGATGATCCAAAAAGGAAAATTTTCCCATTGAATTTCTTAATAGTATTACTCCTTTGGAAATGCAGTGTCATACATTAAAATTGACAGTAGATACAATCATCATGCTATTGAGAAATCTGTATAGTAGATGGGGTCTTTGTAATGTACTAGATTTATTACCCAAAGATTGCAACCTAACATAATTGAAGATGAAGTATTAACAGGATCTGCAGAGGGAGAGGTTGTTCTGATTCCAAGAATTGCTTTGTCCCCATCTGACACTGGTTCCCATTTAAATTAATTCGATGACAGTTTCCTGTGATGCCAACATTTGCTATGACTATTAATAAATCACAAGGATAAACTCTACAAAGTAGGAATGTGCCTACCTGCACCCATTTTCGGACATGGTCAGATATATGTTGCTTTCTCTTGAGTTCGAAAAGCTTGTGACATTAAAGTTAAAGTTGTAAATATGTATTTCATCACCAGGGAAATTAACCACTCGAAAGTGATTTTAATCTTAATGCAGTATACAGGGAGACAATAGAATAAGTTTGATCAACTTATCAATCATTGTTGTATCAATGTTGTTTTATATCATGTTTTTGTTGTTTTTATTGTTTTTATGTCTTTGTTGTTGTTATATCATGTTATTGTTTATTAATCATTTTTATATTATTTTCATATACATTTTACTAATTTTCTTTCATCTCTGGCACTTCTATTATAAAGTGCAAGTAGCAATATTAAAATATTTCTTCTAATTAATTTCCTTTCAATGTGCATGAATCCATGCACCAGCCCACTAGTCCTATATGCTAAAGAGCTAATATGCAAATGGTCATCATGTACTCACGCTCTTGTGCCCTCAAGATGGAACTGCTCAGACACTCAGTACTGGGGAGAGAGGAATAGGGACCAGTCAGGCACAAATGAGCTTGTGAGAGAGAAATGGGGACCAGCCAGGCTGCGGCCTGGGAAAGGACAAGTTGCCTACCCCTCGATCTCAGGCTCCTGCGCTGCATCCCAGGTAAAGCTGCCCGCCCACAGTCTCCTGCAGGTGTGGTGGGCCTGGGCAAAGCCAGCCTGGATCCTGGGTGCCTGTGACTAGCCAGAGGAGAAAATCCTGGGTGTGGGGTGAGGCAGAGGAGGTTTGGGTGATCAGGAAGGATGTCAGGGAGCAGATAGGAGTAATCAGGCTGGTAGGGGAGCCGTTAGGGATGAACAGGCAGGCAGGCAGAGGGGTTAAGGGAAATCAGGCAGGCAGGCAGGTGAGCAGTTAGGAGTTAGCAGTTCTGGATTGCAAAAGGCAGTTAGATATCCGCTGAGGTGTCCCAGATTGGAGAGGGTGCAGGCCTGGCTAAGGAATCTCTCCCCCCACCGCCGTGCACAAATGCCATGCACCAGGCCTCTAGTAGCATAAAGATAAATCTTGGCCACCCACAGCAAGAATGGCAGGCAGCCCACTGTCTTCATGCACAAATCCTCTCATCTCTTTCTCAAAATCTCTAGTTCCCTCAAGGTGTTCTGTTCTTTTAACGCAGATACCAGACATACGCAGAAGCAACACATCCTCTTCAGCATATAGGCATTCAGCCAGTAAGTTGTGGAATGAGTGTCTCGGGGCTTCTGAAAGAGGATCACCTCTTGTACATACTTATCTCTTATCTTTTGCTTATTGTGATTGCTCTCTTTCTCTACCATTATCTCTGCTGCTTTAGGTTAACTACTTGGTAGATATCCATACCCTTATCCCTAAGGGTTCTGAGCCCTGTATTTATGTACTCCTTTGGCTGTGATTGGTGTGCTTGTTTATTATTATCGAAATTAGCCAGGACAATACCAAGTGATGCCCTGGTGCTGTGATTGGCAAACTGCAGCTCACGAGCCACATGCGTCTCTTTGGCCCCCTGAGTGTGGCTCTTTCCACAAAATACCAAAGCATGGGTGAGTCTATTTTGAAGAAGTGGCGTTAGAAGAAGTTTAAGTTTAAAAAATTTGGCTCTCGCCGAGACCGGTTTGGCTCAGTGGATAGAGTGTCGGCCTGCGGACCGAAAGGTCCCAGGTTCGATTCCGGTTGGGGGCATGTACCTTGCTTGTGGGCACATCTCCAGTGTGGGGTGTGCATGAGGCAGCAGATCGATGTCTCTCTCTCATCGTTGTTTCTGACTTTCTAACCCTCTCCCTTCCTCTCTGTAAAAAAATCAATAAAATACATTATAAAAAAAATTTGGCTCTCAAAAGAAAATTTCAATCATTGTACTGTTGATATTTGGCTCTGTTGACTAAGGAGTTTGCCAACCATTGCCCTAGTGGATTGGGTGTATCTTACAAACATTTCTTCCTGATCCTACTTTATAACAGCAACCTTACATTCTGGCAGGATAATGACTCCATCCCTTGACTACTACTTCTTGGTGATTAGGTAGCAATTATAGCTTCAAGTTTGAGATTCTTTCTGTGTCACCAGGTGGAAATATTTCTTCCTAGAAACCAGTATGTGTATGCACATTAGACCCTAGATTTGCAGTTACGGAAAGCACCTTTGTGCTCCACATGAGGCACTGTGAGGAATGCTAAGTGGGACTATTCTAGTATTTACCCCTTTTTTTCCTGTACCCATCTATCCAACATCAACAGGGAACAAATTTAACTTGTAGTGTATAATCAATTTAGTGTGTATACTGTTTCTTCAAAACTGTCACTACATGCTTTCTGGGTGTCATTTACAAGCAAGGACCTTAGCTGTGCCTTTAAAAAGTGTTTCATTACTCAGCCTTCCCAGAAACTTCCTGATGATGTTATATGAGATAAAACAAGTGTAGCTCTAACCAGTTTGGATCCATGAATAGAGAATCGGCTTGCGGACTGAAAGGTCCCAGGTTCGATTCCAGTCAAGGGCATGTACCTTGGTTGCAGGGTGTGCAGGAGGCAGCCGATCCATGTTTCTCTTTCATCAATGTTTCTAACTCTCTATCCCTCTCCCTTCCTCTCTGTAAAAATCAATTAAAAAAAAAAAGTGTAGCCAATTGTCATACGGCCACAGTTGCTTATCCTTTGCTATAAAGAGGTTCCTTGCTTGATGTGATGTTAGTATCCCATAATGATAAACCAAGCACTCTAGGAGCCCTAGAATAGTGGTCTGCCGGAGGTTCGATGGGACAGAAAGACCAGTCTATACTAGTAACATGTGTAATCAGGCTGAAAGGTTCTCTCTTCTAGAGTAAAAGTGGTTCAGTGTGACCAATTCCTGGGAGTCCTTGGGAGATGGTGCTGAATGACAGTCCCAGCTTTGGTCTCCACTGCAGGTATGTTGAACATTTGGTAGCACAAGTAGTTTAACCGGTGTTTTTTTTCTTGTTCTGTTTTGGTTTTGTTTGTTTGTTTGTTTTGGTTTTTGTTTTGTTTTTTAATTGTTGGTGGCAAAATGCCCAGCATAGAACATTACCACAAGTGACCGGATGTGCAAAAGAGGATAGCGACCAAGTACAAGTGGGAGACATGACTTTCTTTAAATAAATACGTAAAGGCACCTGGGTCCTACCAACCCCCCCGGGGCTCTTTGTGGGTGGTCAGGGAGCTGCCCTGCCCTGCCCTGCGGAACCACCACGAAGACGTCAGGATTCCTCCTCCCTCCCCCGGTAAGCAACGCTTGGAATCAGGGTGCCTTGCCAGTCCGTGATCACAATGAACCCCGTTCTAGAGCCCTCCCCGAGACCTCTCCTCTGTAACCCAGGAGCAGGTGGGCCAAAGACGTCAGAATTTCCGGAAGGTCAATGCATGGGTCTGTCTGTCTTTCCGAGGGAAGTCTTCGGCGCTGCTCTCCAGGTCCCTGCCCTCGAGAGAGGAGGACGAGACGAGGGGTCCAGGGGGACACACGCCTTAGATGATCTTCTTCACCTCGTCGTAAAGGACCAGCACGAAGCCCCCGCCCATGCCCCTGAGGACGTTGCACCAGGCGCCCTTGTAGAAGCCTCGGAACCCCTCCTCCTTGAAGATCCTCTGCCCGCAGTGGATGGCCCCCCGGTACTGGATCTCGTCCCCCTTGCGCCCCGACTGCATCATCATCCGCCGCCGCACCGTGTCGAAGGGGTAGGAGGAGAAGCCGGCCACGGCGGTCACGAGCTGGGCGATCACCCAGCTCAGGAAGATGTGCGCGTCCCGGCGCGGCTCGGGCAGCAGCATGCCCTTGGCC